>JAECXJ010000296.1:1435000-1495000 GCA_018152295.1 Drosophila carrolli | reverse complement strand
TTCATAAATGCACGTAGCTTGTGAGCTTTTCGCGATAGTGTGCAAAAAGGCCCGGAAATAGCCGTGGCCGGTCAGCATTTGAGTTAGGTAGTAATCAACGTTTCCGTGTTTCCTTTTGTCCACCCCTTGAGATTGGGTATAAGCCTAGCTGTCCATTTTCCCGAGCATTCATGCTCCCACCTATTTTGCCACAAGTTCAGGGTCTCTTCTCTGCACAGCTCTTTTGTTTGTCTTGTCGCTACTCCACTTTGTTTTAGCTGGTAGACTTTTTGGCGTTCTCTTGCTAAGAGATCGATCGGTATTATACCCGCAGTGACTAGAGCTGCTGATCCTGATACCGTTCTATAGGCGCTGATTATCCTCAATGCTATTGTCCTTTGAACTTCGAGCAAGGGTTTAAGTCTGCACTTTACGCGTAGGGTGTTAGCCCAAACCTCACATCCATAAAGCAGGATTGCGTGGTTCACTTCCATTAGGAGTTTGCGTTTCGACTGGATTGGTCCACCTATGTTTGCCATGAGTCTGCTAAGTGATTTTGCAGTGTCGGTCGCTCGGCTTTTAGCGTGCTGAATTTGAGCCTTAAACGTCAGTTTGGGATCAAGACGAACTCCTAGATATTTTATCACTTTCTGCGTCCTAATGATATTTTCTCCTACTCTCATATCTATTTCTAGTGGAAACTGCTTCGTTGTTACTAGCAACAACTCGGTTTTTTCCGTGGCCAGCTGCAAACCGTTATTGTCCATCCATCCTTTCACCCGGCGCATCACCTGGTTTAGCTTACGCTGTATGTTTTCGGGGTTACGAGCCGAGATAACTGCAACTATATCGTCTGCGTATCCTACTAAGGTCGTGTCTTCCGGCATTTCTATGCGCAGTATTTCGTCGTAGCTAATATTCCATAGCTCGGGTCCCAGTATTGATCCTTGCGCTGCTCCTGATGTTACCTTTACACATTTCTCGCCTGCCTTTGTTTGGTACAGTAGCTTTCTGTTTTCGAGGTAGCTTTGTAATATTTTCAAGAGGTATCCACCGATTTTGAATTTCTGTTCTAGTGCGTCTGTAATATTTTCCCATTTAACGCTGTTAAAAGCGTTTTTGACATCCAGTGTTGCTAAGAGTACTATAGGTCTCGAGTAGTGATTTCCTTGTTGACTTCGTAGTGCTTCGTAATATACCTTTTGAATTGCCCCTATTGTGGACCTCCCTGGTCTAAAACCGAACTGCATAGGAGAGAGTCCTCCGGCTCTGTTAACTGCTGCTGCTAGACGAGGTTTGATCATCTTTTCTAGGAGCTTTCCTGTAGTATTTAACATACATAATGGTCGATATGCTGATGGCGATAAGGGATCTCCTTTGCCCTTGCTTATCAGAACCAGCCGTTGCAGTTTCCATTGCTCGGGAAATAGTCCCGTTCGGATGCAAGCATTAAACATATCGAGTAGAAGATTAGGTCGCCTCTCTGCAATTGCTTGCAGGACCTCCGCAGGTATGTTATCGGGTCCCGGGGCTTTCCTACTTTTTAAGCTTTTTGTTGCTCTGACAAGTTCTTCCAATGTAAACATGTCTACTCGTTCTTCAAGGTCGGACACCGTTCTTCTCAACGGCCTAATCTCATGAGTAGGGAAGAGTGTTCTGACGATATTGTCCATCTGATCTACCTGTAGATCCGGCAAGGGTCTCCGGGACCTAAGTTTCTTCATGACGATTTTGTAGCCTAGTCCCCATGGGTCAGAGTTGACATCATTGCAAAGGCCCTTCCATTTATTAATCTTGGATTTCCGGATAGCAATATTAAGATCCTTCTTAGCTTTTTTGTACTCCTGCTCCTGGGTAGTAAATATTCCTTTACATCTTGCTCGGGTGAAGCGGCGTCTAGTTTTAAGGCATTTCTCTCTTAAGATTTTTATTTCATTTGTCCACCAGTATGCTTCTTGACCTTGCCTGTGTGGGTTTCCCCGTTTTGGCATTGCGGCGTTGCACGCTTTTTTTATAATTGACATAGTGTCGTTGACTATATTCTCGTCGTTTTGCCGTATAGTATTAGCTTTTCTATCAATTTCGTTGATGAGAGTTGTTTTGCTCAGTCTATTTACGTTCCATCCCTTTTTTCCTAGGCTAAGGCGATTTTCAGAACGATTTTGATCGCCTTGTGTCAGCTTGTAGGATATATACTCGTGATCGCTTCCGTTAAAGATCTCTAATACTTTCCATTCGGCAACCTTGTTTGCCATTTCTTCCGTCACTAGCGTTATGTCCGGGATTGTTCCTTCATTTCCTGGTCGTCTAAATGTAGCGGTTGATCCTATGTTTGCAACTACCATTCCCAGCCTTGCCGCCATGTTTAGAATTTTTCTGCCTCTGGAGTTGGTTGATGACATGCCCCATTCTTCCGCTCTTGAGTTAAAGTCACCTGCTAATAGGACTTTTCCCTGAGCTTGCTTGGCAGCATCTTCGATATCTTCGAGTTTTCTTTGGAAAGTCGTAATGTCATCGGAGGGTGTTAGGTAGCAGCTAATAATGGTCCAGTCCGCAACTTGTGCTGATACGTAACAATTCCGTCTAATGGGGGTATGGTGTGTAATGGTGCTGAATACTGGGATCCATAAAGCCGCGGTTTTCGTCTCATCTTCTATCCACAGACCGTCCTCCCGAGTTTTGTATTGTTCGCTGATAATGGCTAGATCTACATGATGCTCCAATGCTATTTGGAGCAGCAGATCATTGGCCGTTCTGCTTCTGTGCATATTTGCTTGTAGGACTTTCATTCTCTGCTTTTACTTGCGCCGCTATGACATTTGTTTGTCCCCGGAAGGTGGTTTAACTCTTTCCTTTTTTCCTCTGCGCAAATACAACATCTTACTGGGTTTTTGCATTCTTTTATTTTGTGCCCAGCCTCTCCGCATCTGATACATAGGTTTCTTCGATCTGGCCCCTTACAGTCCCTTTGCGTGTGTCCCCCTCTAAAGCATTTGAAGCATCGCATAGTGTCGATGCATTCTTTTACTCGACACAGGGTCCAGCCAATCCTGATTCTTCGGTCCTTCAGTATTTTCGCTGCATCTTCTGTCGCTAAGGTAACGAAGGCTCGTCGTTGCTCCGAGCTATTTACTCCAGTCAGATTAATTCTGATTTCTTCGGTAGTATCTCCTATCCCGGTTTTAATTGCGGAAATGATCTCGCTTTCCTCTGTAATACTATCAATATCTCGAATTTCCAGTTTGGTTTGCTGTTTCATGGTCCTAACCGTTGCATCACCCTTGAGCGTGGTCTTGATAGTCTCGCATAATAATTCGGCTTTGCTTCCTCTGGACAGTTCTAGGAGCATGTCACCTGATCTTGTTTTTCTTATCGACAGGATATTGCTGACATCTTTTTCTGGTTTCACGCTAATTCGTAGGTCCCTCAGAACCTGTGCATAGCTCTTTCCTTCAGTTAGCCTTACTAGCACAGCATCTGGTCGAGATCTTAATTTTGTCCTAGGTTTATCTCTCTTTTCACCATTAACGTCTCTTTTTATATTTCGTTCATCCGATTTTGCCTCTTTTTTCCGTTTTTTGTTAGTTACCATTTGAAAGCCATCATTTGATTCTTTATCTCTGCCTTTTTTGCTTGCGTTCTGTAATGCTGGGCTGGTAGCTGCTCTCTTTTGGGTTGACGATAGCGGGGTATCGACTATCTTCAAGGCCTTCGGTATTGCCTTACTCATGTCATTTAGTTTTTCGATTTCAGCTTTCTTCCAGCTCGCTCTGTAGCTTTCTATTACATCGAGAAGCTCCGTGAGTTCAGCTGTACCGTCCTTAACTTCCATGCTGATATTTCTTTGTTTTTGCATCGCATGCTTCATCTTCCTTATTATTGCCTTGCACTTGGTCAGAGATTCTTCCTCTAATGTTCTCATCTTGTATATTAGTTCCTGTCGCGGGGAGCTTCGCTGTGTTGTCGGTGCTGTCTCTTTCCTGTGTGTAGCAGGAGTTTGAAGGTCAATCTGCTGTGGTGCTTCGGAATCCTTTCTTTTTTTCGGAGTGTTCTGTTCAGCAAGTTCATTATTTTCCTTCCTTTCAATGGTCGTGTTTCCTTGGGGTGACCTACCCATCAAGTTGCTCTTCCGGAAAGCTTCTTCCATATTGTTTGGTGTTAATTGGGTTGTCATCTTGCATAAGTGGGTCCAAACTCTACGCCGCTATCTCCTCACCTATGTACAGTTGTCCAAAATGTCCCCATGGGTCCCTATGCAAGCAGTGAGGTCCATGCGAGGGTTGACACAAAGCTTCATGGGCGGTTGTGTTCAGAGCCAGGACAGACGCGAAGCAGGAATCATTTCAACTGCACCTGTACCGCCGAGTCAACGGCGATGTGATTTGAACGTACGGAGAGACTTGCTAAGTTTTAACTGGACGGAGGCGAACGTAACATTATCCCGATAGCCGTTTCTCCAAAATGTCACTCTTGCGTACTAAGGTGTCAGAATGCTGCATTCGTCAAGCCCGATATCATCAAATCGTCTTTTGTGTGCATAATCGTAAGTCAATTTATCGTTCCTGTGTCTTGCCGTGACGGGGGGGCGCGGGTATGTCAAGCCCGTCACCCGGTTGTGGGTGCCCCTGCGGGGATTAATAATTAATAATTAATAATTAATAATTAATAATTAATAATTAATAATTAATAATTAATAATTAATAATTAATAATTAATAATTAATAATTAATAATTAATAATTAATAATTAATAATTAATAATTAATAATTAATAATTAATAATTAATAATTAATAATTAATAATTAATAATTAATAATTAATAATTAATAATTAATAATTAATAATTAATAATTAATAATTAATAATTAATAATTAATAATTAATAATTAATAATTAATAATTAATAATTAATAATTAATAATTAATAATTAATAATTAATAATTAATAATTAATAATTAATAATTAATAATTAATAATTAATAATTAATAATTAATAATTAATAATTAATAATTAATAATTAATAATTAATAATTAATAATTAATAATTAATAATTAATAATTAATAATTAATAATTAATAATTAATAATTAATAATTAATAATTAATAATTAATAATTAATAATTAATAATTAATAATTAATAATTAATAATTAATAATTAATAATTAATAATTAATAATTAATAATTAATAATTAATAATTAATAATTAATAATTAATAATTAATAATTAATAATTAATAATTAATAATTAATAATTAATAATTAATAATTAATAATTAATAATTAATAATTAATAATTAATAATTAATAATTAATAATTAATAATTAATAATTAATAATTAATAATTAATAATTAATAATTAATAATTAATAATTAATAATTAATAATTAATAATTAATAATTAATAATTAATAATTAATAATTAATAATTAATAATTAATAATTAATAATTAATAATTAATAATTAATAATTAATAATTAATAATTAATAATTAATAATTAATAATTAATAATTAATAATTAATAATTAATTAATAATTAATAATTAATAATTAATAATTAATAATTAATAATTAATAATTAATAATTAATAATTAATAATTAATAATTAATAATTAATAATTAATAATTAATAATTAATAATTAATAATTAATAATTAATAATTAATAATTAATAATTAATAATTAATAATTAATAATTAATAATTAATAATTAATAATTAATAATTAATAATTAATAATTAATAATTAATAATTAATAATTAATAATTAATAATTAATAATTAATAATTAATAATTAATAATTAATAATTAATAATTAATAATTAATAATTAATAATTAATTAATTAATTATTAATTATTAATTAATAAATTAATAATAATAATTAATAATTAATAATTAATTTTATGGACTAAGCTTTCTTTTTATTTGTACATACCGATCGATCCCCGTCTGTACGAGCGTATTATTCGTAAGAGGGTCAGTAGAGCTAAGTTTTACTTGTGGTGTTGAGATAGGCCACTGGGTAGCCGCAGATGATAAAGTTGTTGTTGTCGTTGACGTTGCTGTAGTAAGAGAGGTTACAGTGCTGGTGAGCGCACAAGCCGAAGTAGACGGTGCATCGATAAGAGAGAGAGGTGACGGGCATTGTGAACTCCACGACTGAGTAACGGCAGCGCTGCATGAGCATAAAATCGCTGGTGACGGTGAGCGGGTCCTTTCGGTAGCGGTCAGTGACGTTGATTTTGTTGTTGCCTCCGATGAGTCAATTGAAATGTAAGCATTGTTCCGTGCAGAAGACAGCCGTCGTTCGTCTAGTTGTATTTGTTGCCGATCGGGACTTGGCTTTGTGGCTTTACCGGTTGCACTTGTTAATATTTTATTTGCGTTCGACATTTTAATTATTTTTGATTAGCTAGTTCGGTTTTAAATTTAGTTTTATTCGCAAGGAGATATTGACCTTGGGATATGACATTGCTGCCAGCGTCTTTTCGCTATTTTTCTTATTTTTGGTGGTCACTTTGTAGATTTTTGGAAGTCTTTCGGCAGGGCGAGCAAAAACACGTCTACGCGGTTCGGTGGTTAACAAATGATTCCTTCCAAATATTTGGAAGCTGGGAAGTTTCTAGAGATAAGGTAAACAGCTTGTGAAGAGGTTTGCACAGGGCCCTAGCGCCATACCTAAAGACGCCCCCAGGAATACCATCGGGCCCTGGCGAATAAACAGGCTTAATACGAAGAAGATCCAAAAGAAGAGAGCTTTCTGTTAAAGTGGGACAGAATATGAGGTTTGACTTGGACATGGTGTAAGAATAAGGCTGTGATGAATAATCTAAAGTAAAGTAAGTCGTTTGAAAAAATTGGGCAAATAAATCGGCTATTGCCTGATCGGTGGTTGCCGTCATGTTTTCTAACGACAGCGAGGAAGGAAAAGAATTAGATTTACGCTTGGTGTTAACGAAATTATAAAACTGTTTCGGGTCCTGAGAGAATTGGACCTTACAACGGTTTAAGTAACTATTATAACACTGAGCTTTAAGCACGGTAAAGCTTGACCGAGCACTGAAATATTTAGTTAAAACAGATTGAGTCCGGTATTTTTATATTTCCCAAAAAGCCCGGACTTTACATATTTTAAGTTTGTCAACTCTTTGCTAAACCAAGGTGATTTATTGTTAGAGTTACCAGGAAGCAATAACTTTACTCAAATAAATTTAATGGTATTGAGTCCCTCAAAAAATAACTCCTCTAACGAGAGGTTTGAATCAACTCCAATTAAGACTCCACCTCCCCGTCTAGAGGGACGGTCATACCTATATTGTGTACTTACCTGAAAAAACTTCGGAGCTAAAGATCTCCATCTTTAATCAAGTTTCTGTAAACACGATTATGTAGATGCAATGGAAAGGCTATCAGAATACAATTTAGTAAGCTTCCAACGCAAGTCTCTTGCATTCTGTTTAGGAAAGAAGGAGGTCAGTTTCTTGAAGAAGGTACATTGGTTTGGCCTCCACTGGAAGTTTTACTCCCACGGGCCCCTTCTTTCAAATCTTAACCGAAAGCGAAAGGGGCAAGCGCACCGGGCGCCAAATCTAAGGGGCGCTAAATCGAGTCCGACTAGCAATATATGTTTCGAGAATTCATATTTTCCCGCGGCACTGCGCATGTAACGCTCCCTATAGAAGTGTAAGTGTTTTATGATGTGATCAAAAGGAAAAAGGACGCTCGAAACGTCATGATTTCCTGGTTCTGCTCCTCTTATGGGCAGAGATCCTCCCTTCTATTGACAGAATGCAGAAAATGTTCCAAGCCAAAGGGATCACCATCTACGAAGCGAAAGAATTACTTGAGACATTGTCAGACCACATAAAAGAGTGGAGAGTTAGTCTTTGCGACACAGTCATATTGAAAGCTAAAAAACTGTGTGAAGAAATGGGCGTTACGATTTCGAAGAGGAGAATCAAGAAACGTAAGATGCCAGGAGAACTTGCTGATGACGCTGCGCTCGATACCTACGAAGAAACAAGACGCTTTTTAGTTGAAATTTTGGACAGCTTTTCAATCGAAGTTTCTACTCGTTTTGCTAGCTTGAGAGTGCTGAATGAGCGCTTCGGATTTTTTTTCAACTTCAAAGAATATCTTGATGACGATAAAGAAGTTTTGAATAGAAAACTATTGGAAGTTAACGATAAATGCAAATCATTAGGTGAAATTTACTCTAATGATTTAAATGGTACGGAATTGTTTCACGATATCAAAGATGTCATTTTTCTTCTGAAAAGGGCCAATAAAAAGGGAGAAAGTCTTGATCTCACTCCAAAAGAAATACTATTGTATATTTCATCGTTGGGGTTAGAGGCGTACAAAACACTTGTGACGGCATTGAAAATTTTGTCCGTGACTTCGTGTGAGCGATCATTCAGTAAACTGAAATTGATAAAATATTATCTCCGCACAACCATGAACCAAGACAGGCTGTCAAATTTAGCTATACTATCTATCGAAAATGAAGTAGCAGCATCACTCGACTACAATGATATTATTGCTGAATTTGCGGCAATCAAGGCCAGAAAAGTTATATTCTAAAAGTAATATTTTTTTGTCTTGCAAAAACACAAACAATAATGTTTTTTCCGTTGTAACTGACAAAAGAATCGATATGAAATACAATTCTTCAAATATATAAGCTTTTAAAAATTAATAACCTATTTACACTTAAAATACTCCAAATGTTATTCGTACAGCAAATAGGGAGGGGGCGGAATTTTTCGCTTTGCCCCGGGCGCCAGCAACCCTAGATCCGCCACTGGCTACAATCAGCTGCTGATCCGCCGGAATGCTTTGCTGTTCTTTTGATTGAGAGAGTGTTCCCCTTTTGCTGCCGCAGAGAGGAGATCATCAGCTCGTCGAAAACTATCTCTGCCAAGGCCGAAAAAGCTAGTTTGGCGCATGAACAATCTTATCTCGTTCCCACCCTCGTTCACTTGTCCGGCCAGTAAAACCAGCGCACTTGGTGTGCACCATGTTTTTACATAGACAGCAAGTCATGTTAGACAAGTCAGCCTTAATTACAAGGGTGCATTATTTGCACAAACAGACCAAATTATTGTTACGGAACTTTTGAAACAAATACATCGAGAGAGCGGTAGCGTTATCTAGTTAAAGTGCATGCAAAAGCAACACTAACAAGAAAGGAAGCAACATTCGGCAAGCTGAAGATTACCCTTGCAGTTATTACAAAACGAAACCCTTTCGACTTATAAGCCTATATTACTAAAAAGAATGAATGTCGATTTTGCGCTGCATTTTTTCTATGGCAGCTATATGATATTGTTGTCCGATTTTGACAAAACTAAAGGCGTAATTCTGATATAGTAAATAGTTACTATATCTCAAAGGAATATTTTTGTTTTTTTTTAAATTTTTTGATTTTCCAATGCCAGCTATATGATATAGATGTCAGATTTTTAATTTAATAATTAATAATTAATAATTAATAATTAATTATTATAATAATTAATAATTAATAATTAATAATTAATAATTAATAATTAATAATTAATAATTAATAATTAATAATTAATAATTAATAATTAATAATTAATAATTAATAATTAATAATTAATAATTAATAATTAATAATTAATAATTAATAATTAATAATTAATAATTAATAATTAATAATTAATAATTAATAATTAATAATTAATAATTAATAATTAATAATTAATAATTAATAATTAATAATTAATAATTAATAATTAATAATTAATAATTAATAATTAATAATTAATAATTAATAATTAATAATTAATAATTAATAATTAATAATTAATAATTAATAATTAATAATTAATAATTAATAATTAATAATTAATAATTAATAATTAATAATTAATAATTAATAATTAATAATTAATAATTAATAATTAATAATTAATAATTAATAATTAATAATTAATAATTAATAATTAATAATTAATAATTAATAATTAATAATTAATAATTAATAATTAATAATTAATAATTAATAATTAATAATTAATAATTAATAATTAATAATTAATAATTAATAATTAATAATTAATAATTAATAATTAATAATTAATAATTAATAATTAATAATTAATAATTAATAATTAATAATTAATAATTAATAATTAATAATTAATAATTAATAATTAATAATTAATAATTAATAATTAATAATTAATAATTAATAATTAATAATTAATAATTAATAATTAATAATTAATAATTAATAATTAATAATTAATAATTAATAATTAATAATTAATAATTAATAATTAATAATTAATAATTAATAATTAATAATTAATAATTAATAATTAATAATTAATAATTAATAATTAATAATTAATAATTAATAATTAATAATTAATAATTAATAATTAATAATTAATAATTAATAATTAATAATTAATAATTAATAATTAATAATTAATAATTAATAATTAATAATTAATAATTAATAATTAATAATTAATAATTAATAATTAATAATTAATAATTAATAATTAATAATTAATAATTAATAATTAATAATTAATAATTAATAATTAATAATTAATAATTAATAATTAATAATTAATAATTAATAATTAATAATTAATAATTAATAATTAATAATTAATAATTAATAATTAATAATTAATAATTAATAATTAATAATTTTTTTTTTTTTTTTTTGGGCTGAGGGGGGGAAAATGCCTTCTGCATCTCACACTACCGTCGTATGTGTGGTATGTGGGGCTTGCACCCACTAAAAACCCCTCCTCATCAGGCCTGTATCCACTTCGGAAAAGCTTCCGCATTACTTCAAAGTGGGGCCTCTTGCGCGCGATGCGCGTTCATCTACTCATACAAAGCTCTAAGGCTCGCCTCTACTTAAATGCCAATATATACCGTAGAAGATATCCATTGGCACCCAAGGAGAGGCGATCCCCAGAGCCCGTCTGATGGTCTGCGTCCAGCCTGCCCTTTTTATACCCTTGCATCAAGGTCTAATTTCTTCAAGCGCAGAATGTCTCCGATAAAACCGGCTCCTGCTCTCCAGTTCTCTTCGCTTTCGCACATCTTGGCGACTATAGTTTCCGGCGTTATCTGTCCAATCGCTCGTGACAGAATATTTCGTTGCTGCGCGAATTTGGTACAATAGAACACTGTGTGTTCTGCGTTGTCGGCTTCCGCATCAGCGTAAATACAACTGGCTTCCGTGCTTTTGCCCATCTTGTTTAGAAAGAAACTAAAATAACCGTGACCTGTGAGCACTTGGGTGACGTAGTAGTCTACATCACCGTGTCGTCTCTCCACCCAGCTTTTAAGGTCGGGGATAAGTCTTCTTGTCCATCTTCCAGTGCCTTCGCGTTCCCATCTTTCTTGCCAGATATTGATGGTCTCTCTTCTTAGGGCCAGAATCGATTGTCTAGATGCTTCTCCAGTTTGTCGGAGGTCGTAGAGGCTCTTGCGTTCTTTCGCTAGCAGGTCTATCGGGATCACGCATGCTAAGACGAGTGCTGCAGCACACGACACCGTGCGATATGCGCTAATTATACGTAAGGCTGAGGTTCTTTGTATAGCCAACAAAGTCTTCAGTCTGCAATTTGTTTTTAACGAATCAGCCCACACTTCACATCCATAAAGAAGAATGGAGTTGTTTGTATTCATCAACAGCTTTCGTCTAGATGGTATTGGTCCACCGATGTTTGCCATAAGTCTACTAAGAGATTTTGTTGTCTCTGCAGCCTTGGTTCTAGCGTTATTAATTTGAGGTCCGAAGGTCAGTTTAGAGTCCAGCCTGACCCCAAGGTACTTTATTGACTTCTGTGTCCGAATAGTTGTCTCAGTGAGCCTTAATTCTATTTCTAGTGGCATCTGCTTTCTGGTGACTAGCAACAGCTCAGTTTTTTCTGAGGCTAGCTGTAAGCCACGAGAGTCCATCCATTCGTTTACACGGATCATTACTTGATTTAGAATTCGTTGGGCGTACTCAATATTGCGTGCTGGAATCACTGCGACTATGTCATCCGCATATCCCACGAGAAATGCGTCGTCAGGCATTTCTGTGCTGAGGATATCGTCATAACTGATATTCCACAGTTCCGGTCCTAGTATGGATCCTTGAGCTGCACCCGAGGTGATGTCCATCCGTTTTTTGCCTCCTCTTGTCAGATAAATTAGTTTTCGATTCTGTAGATAGCTGTCTATTAGCCGCATCAGGTATTCTGGAATGTGGAAACGTCTGTTTAGCGAATCGATCATGTCCGACCACCTGACACTATTAAACGCATTTTTGACGTCTAGTGTCGCCAAAAGCACAATGGGTCTGGATGCATGGTTGCCCACTTGGCTGGCCAGTGCTGCATTAACGACTTCCTGTATTGCTCCGATTGTGGACCTCCCTGGTCGGAACCCGTATTGCCTGCGGGAGAGGCCGCCTGATACCTCGACAGCAGCAACTAGTCGGGGCTTGATCAGTTTTTCCAGTAGCTTCCCAGTCGTTTTTAGCATGCAGAGCGGTCGATAGGCTGATGGGGTTGCAGGGTCCCCCTTTCCTTTGCTTATCAAGACCAACCTCTGAGTCTTCCACGGATCGGGGAATATTCCATGCTGCAGGCACTTGTTGTACATATTTAATAGTACATCGGGTCTGTTCTTTGCGATGACTTTGAGAACTTCGGTCGGTATATCGTCGGGTCCTGGTGCTTTCCTATTCTTCATGCTGCCTATTGCCTTAGTTAATTCATCCTCGCTGAACAACTCGAAGTGTTCCTCAGACGGCTGCAGTGCAGTGTAAGCTGGTCTGATCGGATGAGGCGGAAACAGAGTTTTGACAATGTTGTCCATGTGCCCTTCATCTATATCTGGCAGAGTACTTCTTGACCTAAGCTTCTTCATAACGAGTTTGTACCCAAGACCCCATGGGTCCTTGTTAACGTCATTACAGAGGGATTTCCATTTATTTCGTTTACTTATGCGAATGGCAATATTAAGAAGCTTTTTCGCCTTCTTGTACTCCTCCTCCTGTGTAGCGAAGTTTCCGCTTCTCCTAGCTCGTGTGAGATGACGCCTATAGCGGAGGCTAGTCTCCCTTAAAGCACTTATCTCGTCTGTCCACCAGTACACCTCTGCTCCTCTCCTGTGGGAATTGCCAGACTTTGGCATAGAAGCATCACAAGCTCTTTTTATGGTGGACATAGTGCTGCTAACAACGCTCTCCACGCTAGTTCTCTCATTGCTATCGATTTGACTCCTGTCAATTTCTCCTATTAAGCGGTTCTGGTTTAGTCGGTTAACATTCCATCGGTGACTAGTTCTTATTTGATTTCCTACATGATGAGCCGAACTTCCTTCAGTACTGAAAGATATGTACTCGTGGTCGCTTCCATTGTAGATGTCTAAGACTTTCCAGTCTAATATTCTGTGCGCAGAGTTCTCTGACACTAGCGTTATATCCGGTATTGTGCCTGTTTGGCCCATTCGCTGAAACGTCGGAGCTCTGCCCACGTTAGCGACTACCAGTCCAACTCTTGCTGACATATTAAGAATTTTTCGGCCTCTGCTGTTGGTTGTTGGCATGCCCCATTCTTCTGCTCTAGAGTTGAAGTCACCAGCTACTATAAGGCTTCCATGCATTTGCCGAGCTATGTCTTCAATGTCATCGATTTTATGTTGGAAAGCTTCTATTGTATCGTTCGGGGTTAGATAACAACTGAATATGGTGAATTCCTTAAGTTGTACATATACGTAGCAGCTACCTCTGCCATCGCCGAGACATCGTATGTCACCCGTAGCTGGGATCCATATAGCTGCAGTCTTATCTTCATTTTCCCGCCAGATACCGGGTTGTTTCACTCTATATTGTTCGCAGATTATAACCAAATCCACGCAATGTTCCAGTACTATTTGGGACAGCAGGTCATCTGCTATACGGCTTCTGTGAAGGTTTGCTTGTAGGATTTTCATATTTGGGTTTTGCGGGTACTGGCTGCGCAGTTACTCGTCCCAGGGAAATGATTGAGATCCGTGCGGTTTTCATATGCACACAGGCAACATTTCGGTGTCTTCGTGCAGTTTCTCATCTTGTGCCCCGTCTCTCCACACCTAATACAGAGATCTCTCCTGTCTGGTCCCGAGCAATCCCTTTGTAGGTGGCCTACCCCAAAGCATCTGAAGCAGCGTGTAACTTCGATGCACCGTTTCACTCGGCATCGCGTCCATCCAATCTTGATTCTTGGCTCCTTAAGAATTTTAGCTGCTTCTTCTGTTGGCAATATAACGAATGCACGTTTTTGCTCAGAATTGTTTGCGCCAGTTAGTCTCACTTTGACTTCCTGACTCTGCTCGCCTATAATGAACTTGATTGCAGTTATGACTTCCTCCTCGTTTGTCAGACTGTCTAGGTCTCGTATCTCCAACTTGCTCAACGGCCTGATAGTCCTCACTGTGGCATTTTCTTTGAGCGTGTGCTTAATGCTTTCGCAAAAGCTTCTCGGACTTACTTCCTTTTGATAACTCGAGAAGCAAATCCCCTGACTTGGTTTTCCTGACTGAGCGGATGGCTGTATCGGTCTCGTCAGGCTTCAAGTTTTCCCTAAGTTTCCTCAATACCTCGGCGTAGCTCCTGCCTTCTGCGGGCTTGACCAAAACAGCTTCTGGGCGGGATCTTGACCGTACTTTAGAGTTTTCTCCTTTCCTCTCAGGGTTAACATTAACAGCTTTGTTCGTTTCCTCTGTTTGAGATGTTTTGGGTTTTCCCTTCTTCCGAGTCACTGTTTTAAAGCCGTCCTTCGCTTCCTTACTTTTCGGCTTTTTAAATGCCTCTGGCTCGGCCGGGCTAGAAGCAGTCCGCTTTTTGCGGGACGAAACTGGTGTGTCAGTTTCCTGCAGCTGTTTGTTGGCTTCAGCCGCTAAGTTCGTTTCCTTGACTCTCTCTGTTTCGGCTGTCAACCAGCTTTTCCTGTAGTTTCCGAGAATATCAAGGAGTTCGCTCAGTTCTGACGCTCCGTCTTTCACATCCATACTGATGTTTCGCTGCTTTAGCATCGCATGCTTCATTTTTCGAAGCACTGCTCTGCATTTCTCGATCGTTTCCTCTTCTAGTGCTCTCATTTTATAGATGAGCTCTTGTCTTGGGGAACCTACCGCAGGTCTGACATCTTGGGTCGAAGCAGGGGTTTGCTGATCCTCGTGCAGTATTGCCGTAGATGGGTTTGGTTGTTCCTCCAGATGAACCACTTGCGCCGACTTTCCTTCTTCTGTAACGCCTTGATCTGGCGACCTCATCATTTTTCTACTCTTCTGGAATGCTCCTCTCTCTTCTTCTTGGGGTTTTCTATTGTTCTGCATGCTATATGGGTCCAAACTTTAAGTCGCTATCTCCTCACATATGTACAGTCCTCCACGATGCCCCCATGGGTCCCTATGCAAGCAGTGAGGTTCATGCGAGGGTTGACGCAGGTCCTTATGGGTACCTGCGTTCAGAGCCAGGACGGATGTTAAGCAGGAGTTGTCTCAACTGCACCTGTACCATCGGTTCCGCGATGATGTGATTAGAACGTATTTAAAGACTCGCCAAGTTTTAAAAGGACGGAGGTAACTTCAGCATTAGCCCAGCAGCCATTTAACCAGGGTTTCAATCTGGGTACTCAGGTGTTGGAATGCCGCTGTCATCAGCGGGGGACCTTCTTTAGTGTCTGCCGATCTGCAAAAAGACAATTATGTAGCCGCCCAATATGGGACAGACGCTAACCCAGACGCCGCCCTCTTCGGGAACAGACGCGAACGGGATTTAAAAGCCGCCTTCTCACCTTAGCAAGTACCCTGTCGGTTGACAGAGATACAAGATCCCGGGACCGCCACGTGGAGGCGGTGAGATACTGAAGCAGTTCTGCATGGATCATGCTGGGCTTTGCCATGTTAAAGCCAACCAGACACTTTGCCATGCAGAAAACAGCTCCCGGTCCCATAATAATTAATAATTAATAATTAATAATTAATAATTAATAATTAATAATTAATAATTAAAATAATAATTAATAATTAATAATTAATAATTAATAATTAATAATTAATAATTAATAATTAATAATTAATAATTAATAATTAATAATTAATAATTAATAATTAATAATTAATAATTAATAATTAATAATTAATAATTAATAATTAATAATTAATAATTAATAATTAATAATTAATAATTAATAATTAATAATTAATAATTAATAATTAATAATTAATAATTAATAATTAATAATTAATAATTAATAATTAATAATTAATAATTAATAATTAATAATTAATAATTAATAATTAATAATTAATAATTAATAATTAATAATTAATAATTAATAATTAATAATTAATAATTAATAATTAATAATTAATAATATAATAATTAATAATTAATAATTAATAATTAATAATTAATAATTAATAATTAATAATTAATAATTAATAATTAATAATTAATAATTAATAATTAATAATTAATAATTAATAATTAATAATTAATAATTAATAATTAATAATTAATAATTAATAATTAATAATTAATAATTAATAATTAATAATTAATAATTAATAATTAATAATTAATAATTAATAATTAATAATTAATAATTAATAATTAATAATTAATAATTAATAATTAATAATTAATAATTAATAATTAATAATTAATAATTAATAATTAATAATTAATAATTAATAATTAATAATTAATAATTAATAATTAATAATTAATAATTAATAATTAATAATTAATAATTAATAATTAATAATTAATAATTAATAATTAATAATTAATAATTAATAATTAATAATTAATAATTAATAATTAATAATTAATAATTAATAATTAATAATTAATAATTAATAATTAATAATTAATAATTAATAATTAATAATTAATAATTAATAATTAATAATTAATAATTAATAATTAATAATTAATAATTAATAATTAATAATTAATAATTAATAATTAATAATTAATAATTAATAATTAATAATTAATAATTAATAATTAATAATTAATAATTAATAATTAATAATTAATAATTAATAATTAATAATTAATAATTAATAATTAATAATTAATAATTAATAATTAATAATTAATAATTAATAATTAATAATTAATAATTAATAATTAATAATTAATAATTAATAATTAATAATTAATAATTAATAATTAATAATTAATAATTAATAATTAATAATTAATAATTAATAATTAATAATTAATAATTAATAATTAATAATTAATAATTAATAATTAATAATTAATAATTAATAATTAATAATTAATAATTAATAATTAATAATTAATAATTAATAATTAATAATTAATAATTAATAATTAATAATTAATAATTAATAATTAATAATTAATAATTAATAATTAATAATTAATAATTAATAATTAATAATTAATAATTAATAATTAATAATTAATAATTAATAATTAATAATTAATAATTAATAATTAATAATTAATAATTAATAATTAATAATTAATAATTAATAATTAATAATTAATAATTAATAATTAATAATTAATAATTAATAATTAATAATTAATAATTAATAATTAATAATTAATAATTAATAATTAATAATTAATAATTAATAATTAATAATTAATAATTAATAATTAATAATTAATAATTAATAATTAATAATTAATAATTAATAATTAATAATTAATAATTAATAATTAATAATTAATAATTAATAATT
This sequence comes from Drosophila carrolli, assembly GCA_018152295.1. Classification (NCBI taxonomy): domain Eukaryota; kingdom Metazoa; phylum Arthropoda; class Insecta; order Diptera; family Drosophilidae; genus Drosophila; species Drosophila carrolli. Next base: position 1,477,250 of record JAECXJ010000296.1, on the reverse strand, counting down.
AATAATTAATAATACCGTCTCCGATAAAAGCGGCTACTGCTCTCCAGTTCTCTTTGCTTTCGCACCGCTTTCGCACATCTTGGCTACTTCGAAGTGGGGCCTCCTGCGCGACATGCGCTCTCGTCTCAATGCAAAGCTCTACGACGCGTCCGTTTCTAGTCTATCAAGATCGTTTTTCTTTGACCTTAAGATCGTTCCAACATAGGCTTTTACGTGATTCCAGGCCGCCTCACTGCTTATCATTCGATCAACTATGTTTTCAGGCGATATTTCTCCAATGGCATCCATTAGTCCGGTGCGTTCTGATCGAAACCGCTCACAATGGAATATAGTGTGTTCTACACTGTCCCTCTCGGCGTCTTCATAAATGCACGTAGCTTGTGAGCTTTTCGCGATAGTGTGCAAAAAGGCCCGGAAATAGCCGTGGCCGGTCAGCATTTGAGTTAGGTAGTAATCAACGTTTCCGTGTTTCCTTTTTGTCCACCCCTTGAGATTGGGTATAAGCCTAGCTGTCCATTTTCCCGAGCATTCATGCTCCCACCTATTTTGCCACAAGTTCAGGGTCTCTTCTCTGCACAGCTCTTTTGTTTGTCTTGTCGCTACTCCACTTTGTTTTAGCTGGTAGACTTTTTGGCGTTCTCTTGCTAAGAGATCGATCGGTATTATACCCGCAGTGACTAGAGCTGCTGATCCTGATACCGTTCTATAGGCGCTGATTATCCTCAATGCTATTGTCCTTTGAACTTCGAGCAAGGGTTTAAGTCTGCACTTTACGCGTAGGGTGTTAGCCCAAACCTCACATCCATAAAGCAGGATTGCGTGGTTCACTTCCATTAGGAGTTTGCGTTTCGACTGGATTGGTCCACCTATGTTTGCCATGAGTCTGCTAAGTGATTTTGCAGTGTCGGTCGCTCGGCTTTTAGCGTGCTGAATTTGAGCCTTAAACGTCAGTTTGGGATCAAGACGAACTCCTAGATATTTTATCACTTTCTGCGTCCTAATGATATTTTCTCCTACTCTCATATCTATTTCTAGTGGAAACTGCTTCGTTGTTACTAGCAACAACTCGGTTTTTTCCGTGGCCAGCTGCAAACCGTTATTGTCCATCCATCCTTTCACCCGGCGCATCACCTGGTTTAGCTTACGCTGTATGTTTTCGGGGTTACGAGCCGAGATAACTGCAACTATATCGTCTGCGTATCCTACTAAGGTCGTGTCTTCCGGCATTTCTATGCGCAGTATTTCGTCGTAGCTAATATTCCATAGCTCGGGTCCCAGTATTGATCCTTGCGCTGCTCCTGATGTTACCTTTACACATTTCTCGCCTGCCTTTGTTTGGTACAGTAGCTTTCTGTTTTCGAGGTAGCTTTGTAATATTTTCAAGAGGTATCCACCGATTTTGAATTTCTGTTCTAGTGCGTCTGTAATATTTTCCCATTTAACGCTGTTAAAAGCGTTTTTGACATCCAGTGTTGCTAAGAGTACTATAGGTCTCGAGTAGTGATTTCCTTGTTGACTTCGTAGTGCTTCGTAATATACCTTTTGAATTGCCCCTATTGTGGACCTCCCTGGTCTAAAACCGAACTGCATAGGAGAGAGTCCTCCGGCTCTGTTAACTGCTGCTGCTAGACGAGGTTTGATCATCTTTTCTAGGAGCTTTCCTGTAGTATTTAACATACATAATGGTCGATATGCTGATGGCGATAAGGGATCTCCTTTGCCCTTGCTTATCAGAACCAGCCGTTGCAGTTTCCATTGCTCGGGAAATAGTCCCGTTCGGATGCAAGCATTAAACATATCGAGTAGAAGATTAGGTCGCCTCTCTGCAATTGCTTGCAGGACCTCCGCAGGTATGTTATCGGGTCCCGGGGCTTTCCTACTTTTTAAGCTTTTTGTTGCTCTGACAAGTTCTTCCAATGTAAACATGTCTACTCGTTCTTCAAGGTCGGACACCGTTCTTCTCAACGGCCTAATCTCATGAGTAGGGAAGAGTGTTCTGACGATATTGTCCATCTGATCTACCTGTAGATCCGGCAAGGGTCTCCGGGACCTAAGTTTCTTCATGACGATTTTGTAGCCTAGTCCCCATGGGTCAGAGTTGACATCATTGCAAAGGCCCTTCCATTTATTAATCTTGGATTTCCGGATAGCAATATTAAGATCCTTCTTAGCTTTTTTGTACTCCTGCTCCTGGGTAGTAAATATTCCTCTACATCTTGCTCGGGTGAAGCGGCGTCTAGTTTTAAGGCATTTCTCTCTTAAGATTTTTATTTCATTTGTCCACCAGTATGCTTCTTGACCTTGCCTGTGTGGGTTTCCCCGTTTTGGCATTGCGGCGTTGCACGCTTTTTTTATAATTGACATAGTGTCGTTGACTATATTCTCGTCGTTTTGCCGTATAGTATTAGCTTTTCTATCAATTTCGTTGATGAGAGTTGTTTTGCTCAGTCTATTTACGTTCCATCCCTTTTTTTCCTAGGCTAAGGCGATTTTCAGAACGATTTTGATCGCCTTGTGTCAGCTTGTAGGATATATACTCGTGATCGCTTCCGTTAAAGATCTCTAATACTTTCCATTCGGCAACCTTGTTTGCCATTTCTTCCGTCACTAGCGTTATGTCCGGGATTGTTCCTTCATTTCCTGGTCGTCTAAATGTAGCGGTTGATCCTATGTTTGCAACTACCATTCCCAGCCTTGCCGCCATGTTTAGAATTTTTCTGCCTCTGGAGTTGGTTGATGACATGCCCCATTCTTCCGCTCTTGAGTTAAAGTCACCTGCTAATAGGACTTTTCCCTGAGCTTGCTTGGCAGCATCTTCGATATCTTCGAGTTTTCTTTGGAAAGTCGTAATGTCATCGGAGGGTGTTAGGTAGCAGCTAATAATGGTCCAGTCCGCAACTTGTGCTGATACGTAACAATTCCGTCTAATGGGGGTATGGTGTGTAATGGTGCTGAATACTGGGATCCATAAAGCCGCGGTTTTCGTCTCATCTTCTATCCACAGACCGTCCTCCCGAGTTTTGTATTGTTCGCTGATAATGGCTAGATCTACATGATGCTCCAATGCTATTTGGAGCAGCAGATCATTGGCCGTTCTGCTTCTGTGCATATTTGCTTGTAGGACTTTCATTCTCTGCTTTTACTTGCGCCGCTATGACATTTGTTTGTCCCCGGAAGGTGGTTTAACTCTTTCCTTTTTTCCTCTGCGCAAATACAACATCTTACTGGGTTTTTGCATTCTTTTATTTTGTGCCCAGCCTCTCCGCATCTGATACATAGGTTTCTTCGATCTGGCCCCTTACAGTCCCTTTGCGTGTGTCCCCCTCTAAAGCATTTGAAGCATCGCATAGTGTCGATGCATTCTTTTACTCGACACAGGGTCCAGCCAATCCTGATTCTTCGGTCCTTCAGTATTTTCGCTGCATCTTCTGTCGCTAAGGTAACGAAGGCTCGTCGTTGCTCCGAGCTATTTACTCCAGTCAGATTAATTCTGATTTCTTCGGTAGTATCTCCTATCCCGGTTTTAATTGCGGAAATGATCTCGCTTTCCTCTGTAATACTATCAATATCTCGAATTTCCAGTTTGGTTTGCTGTTTCATGGTCCTAACCGTTGCATCACCCTTGAGCGTGGTCTTGATAGTCTCGCATAATAATTCGGCTTTGCTTCCTCTGGACAGTTCTAGGAGCATGTCACCTGATCTTGTTTTTCTTATCGACAGGATATTGCTGACATCTTTTTCTGGTTTCACGCTAATTCGTAGGTCCCTCAGAACCTGTGCATAGCTCTTTCCTTCAGTTAGCCTTACTAGCACAGCATCTGGTCGAGATCTTAATTTTGTCCTAGGTTTATCTCTCTTTTCACCATTAACGTCTCTTTTTGTATTTCGTTCATCCGATTTTGCCTCTTTTTTCCGTTTTTTGTTAGTTACCATTTGAAAGCCATCATTTGATTCTTTATCTCTGCCTTTTTTGCTTGCGTTCTGTAATGCTGGGCTGGTAGCTGCTCTCTTTTGGGTTGACGATAGCGGGGTATCGACTATCTTCAAGGCCTTCGGTATTGCCTTACTCATGTCATTTAGTTTTTCGATTTCAGCTTTCTTCCAGCTCGCTCTGTAGCTTTCTATTACATCGAGAAGCTCCGTGAGTTCAGCTGTACCGTCCTTAACTTCCATGCTGATATTTCTTTGTTTTTGCATCGCATGCTTCATCTTCCTTATTATTGCCTTGCACTTGGTCAGAGATTCTTCCTCTAATGTTCTCATCTTGTATATTAGTTCCTGTCGCGGGGAGCTTCGCTGTGTTGTCGGTGCTGTCTCTTTCCTGTGTGTAGCAGGAGTTTGAAGGTCAATCTGCTGTGGTGCTTCGGAATCCTTTCCTTTTTCGGAGTGTACTGTTCAGCAAGTTCATTATTTTCCTTCCTTTCAATGGTCGTGTTTCCTTGGGGTGACCTACCCATCAAGTTGCTCTTCCGGAAAGCTTCTTCCATATTGTTTGGTGTTAATTGGGTTGTCATCTTGCATAAGTGGGTCCAAACTCTACGCCGCTATCTCCTCACCTATGTACAGTTGTCCAAAATGTCCCCATGGGTCCCTATGCAAGCAGTGAGGTCCATGCGAGGGTTGACACAAAGCTTCATGGGCGGTTGTGTTCAGAGCCAGGACAGACGCGAAGCAGGAATCATTTCAACTGCACCTGTACCGCCGAGTCAACGGCGATGTGATTTGAACGTACGGAGAGACTTGCTAAGTTTTAACTGGACGGAGGCGAACGTAACATTATCCCGATAGCCGTTTCTCCAAAATGTCACTCTTGCGTACTAAGGTGTCAGAATGCTGCATTCGTCAAGCCCGATATCATCAAATCGTCTTTTGTGTGCATAATCGTAAGTCAATTTATCGTTCCTGTGTCTTGCCGTGACTGGGGGACCGCGGGTATGTCAAGCCCGTCACCCGGTTGTGGGTGCCCCTGCGGGCAATAATTAATAATTAATAATTAATAATTAATAATTAATAATTAATAATTAATAATTAATAATTAATAATTAATAATTAATAATTAATAATTAATAATTAATAATTAATAATTAATAATTAATAATTAATAATTAATAATTAATAATTAATAATTAATAATTAATAATTAATAATTAATAATTAATAATTAATAATTAATAATTAATAATTAATAATTAATAATTAATAATTAATAATTAATAATTAATAATTAATAATTAATAATTAATAATTAATAATTAATAATTAATAATTAATAATTAATAATTAATAATTAATAATTAATAATTAATAATTAATAATTAATAATTAATAATTAATAATAATTAATAATTAATAATTAATAATTAATAATTAATAATTAATATAATAATTAATAATTAATAATTAATAATTAATAATTAATAATTAATAATTAATAATTAATAATTAATAATTAATAATTAATAATTAATAATTAATAATTAATAATTAATAATTAATAATTAATAATTAATAATTAATAATTAATAATTAATAATTAATAATTAATAATTAATAATTAATAATTAATAATTAATAATTAATAATTAATAATTAATAATTAATAATTAATAATTAATAATTAATAATTAATAATTAATAATTAATAATTAATAATTAATAATTAATAATTAATAATTAATAATTAATAATTAATAATTAATAATTAATAATTAATAATTAATAATTAATAATTAATAATTAATAATTAATAATTAATAATTAATAATTAATAATTAATAATTAATAATTAATAATTAATAATTAATAATTAATAATTAATAATTAATAATTAATAATTAATAATTAATAATTAATAATTAATAATTAATAATTAATAATTAATAATTAATAATTAATAATTAATAATTAATAATTAATAATTAATAATTAATAATTAATAATTAATAATTAATAATTAATAATTAATAATTAATAATTAATAATTAATAATTAATAATTAATAATTAATAATTAATAATTAATAATTAATAATTAATAATTAATAATTAATAATTAATAATTAATAATTAATAATTAATAATTAATAATTAATAATTAATAATTAATAATTAATAATTAATAATTAATAATTAATAATTAATAATTAATAATTAATAATTAATAATTAATAATTAATAATTAATAATTAATAATTAATAATTAATAATTAATAATTAATAATTAATAATTAATAATTAATAATTAATAATTAATAATTAATAATTAATAATTAATAATTAATAATTAATAATTAATAATTAATAATTAATAATTAATAATTAATAATTAATAATTAATAATTAATAATTAATAATTAATAATTAATAATTAATAATTAATAATTAATAATTAATAATTAATAATTAATAATTAATAATTAATAATTAATAATTAATAATTAATAATTAATAATTAATAATTAATAATTAATAATTAATAATTAATAATTAATAATTAATAATTAATAATTAATAATTAATAATTAATAATTAATAATTAATAATTAATAATTAATAATTAATAATTAATAATTAATAATTAATAATTAATAATTAATAATTAATAATTAATAATTAATAATTAATAATTAATAATTAATAATTAATAATTAATAATTAATAATTAATAATTAATAATTAATAATTAATAATTAATAATTAATAATTAATAATTAATAATTAATAATTAATAATTAATAATTAATAATTAATAATTAATAATTAATAATTAATAATTAATAATTAATAATTAATAATTAATAATTAATAATTAATAATTAATAATTAATAATTAATAATTAATAATTAATAATTAATAATTAATAATTAATAATTAATAATTAATAATTAATAATTAATAATTAATAATTAATAATTAATAATTAATAATTAATAATTAATAATTAATAATTAATAATTAATAATTATTTTTTTTTTTTTTTTTTTGGGCTGAGGGGGAAAATGCCTTCTGCATCTCACACTACCGTCGTATGTGTGGTATGTGGGGCTTGCACCCACTAAAAACCCCCTCCTCATCAGGCCTGTATCCACTTCGGAAAAGCTTCCGCATTACTTCAAAGTGGGGCCTCTTGCGCGCTATGCGCGTTCATCTACTCATACAAAGCTCTAAGGCTCGCCTCTACTTAAATGCCAATATATACCGTAGAAGATATCCATTGGCACCCAAGGAGAGGCGATCCCCAGAGCCCGTCTGATGGTCTGCGTCCAGCCTGCCCTTTTTATACCCTTGCATCAAGGTCTAATTTCTTCAAGCGCAGAATGTCTCCGATAAAACCGGCTACTGCTCTCCAGTTCTCTTCGCTTTCGCATATCTTGGCGACTATAGTTTCCGGCGTTATCTGTCCAATCGCTCGTGACAGAATATTTCGTTGCTGCGCGAATTTGGTACAATAGAACACTGTGTGTTCTGCGTTGTCGGCTTCCGCATCAGCGTAAATACAACTGGCTTCCGTGCTTTTGCCCATCTTGTTTAGAAAGAAACTAAAATAACCGTGACCTGTGAGCACTTGGGTGACGTAGTAGTCTACATCACCGTGTCGTCTCTCCACCCAGCTTTTAAGGTCGGGGATAAGTCTTCTTGTCCATCTTCCAGTGCCTTCGCGTTCCCATCTTTCTTGCCAGATATTGATGGTCTCTCTTCTTAGGGCCAGAATCGATTGTCTAGATGCTTCTCCAGTTTGTCGGAGGTCGTAGAGGCTCTTGCGTTCTTTCGCTAGCAGGTCTATCGGGATCACGCATGCTAAGACTAGTGCTGCAGCACACGACACCGTGCGATATGCTTATACGTAAGGCTGAGGTTCTTTGTATAGCCAACAAAGTCTTCAGTCTGCAATTTGTTTTTAACGAATCAGCCCACACTTCACATCCATAAAGAAGAATGGAGTTGTTTGTATTCATCAACAGCTTTCGTCTAGATGGTATTGGTCCACCGATGTTTGCCATAAGTCTACTAAGAGATTTTGCTGTCTCTGCAGCCTTGGTTCTAGCGTTATTAATTTGAGGTCCGAAGGTCAGTTTAGAGTCCAGCCTGACCCCAAGGTACTTTATTGACTTCTGTGTCCGAATAGTTGTCTCAGTAAGCCTTAATTCTATTTCTAGTGGCATCTGCTTTCTGGTGACTAGCAACAGCTCAGTTTTTTCTGAGGCTAACTGTAAGCCACGAGAGTCCATCCATTCGTTTACACGGATCATTACTTGATTTAGAATTCGTTGGGCGTACTCAATATTGCGTGCTGGAATCACTGCGACTATGTCATCCGCATATCCCACGAGAAATGCGTCGTCAGGCATTTCTGTGCTGAGGATATCGTCATAACTGATATTCCACAGTTCCGGTCCTAGTATGGATCCTTGAGCTGCACCCGTGGTGATGTCCATCCGTTTTTCGCCTCCTCTTGTCAGATAAATCAGTTTTCGATTCTGTAGATAGCTGTCTATTAGCCGCATCAGGTATTCTGGAATGTGGAAACGTCTGTTTAGCGAATCGATCATGTCCGACCACCTGACACTATTAAACGCATTTTTGACGTCTAGTGTCGCCAAAAGCACAATGGGTCTGGATGCATGGTTGCCCACTTGGCTGGCCAGTGCTGCATTAACGACTTCCTGTATTGCTCCGATTGTGGACCTCCCTGGTCGGAACCCGTATTGCCTGCGGGAGAGGCCGCCTGATACCTCGACAGCAGCAACTAGTCGGGACTTGATCAGCTTTTCCAGTAGCTTCCCAGTCGTGTTTAGCATGCAGAGCGGTCGATAGGCTGATGGGGTTGCAGGGTCCCCCTTTCCTTTGCTTATCAAGACCAACCTCTGAGTCTTCCACGGATCGGGGAATATTCCATGCTGCAGGCACTTGTTGTACATATTTAATAGTACATCGGGTCTGTTCTTTGCGATGACTTTGAGAACTTCGGTCGGTATATCGTCGGGTCCTGGTGCTTTCCTATTCTTCATGCTGCCTATTGCCTTAGTTAATTCATCCTCGCTGAACAACTCGAAGTGTTCCTCAGACGGCTGCAGTGCAGTGTAAGCTGGTCTGATCGGATGAGGCGGAAACAGAGTTTTGACAATGTTGTCCATGTGCCCTTCGTCTATATCTGGCAGAGTACTTCTTGACCTAAGCTTCTTCATAACGAGTTTGTACCCAAGACCCCATGGGTCCTTGTTAACGTCATTACAGAGGGATTTCCATTTATTTCGTTTACTTATGCGAATGGCAATATTAAGAAGCTTTTTCGCCTTCTTGTACTCCTCCTCCTGTGTAGCGAAGTTTCCGCTTCTCCTAGCTCGTGTGAGATGACGCCTATAGCGGAGGCTAGTCTCCCTTAAAGCGCTTATCTCGTCTGTCCACCAGTACACCTCTGCTCCTCTCCTGTGGGGATTGCCAGACTTTGGCATAGAAGCATCACAAGCTCTTTTTATGGTGGACATAGTGCTGCTAACAACGCTCTCCACGCTAGTTCTCTCATTGCTATCGATTTGACTCCTGTCAATTTCTCCTATTAAGCGGTTCTGGTTTAGTCGGTTAACATTCCATCGGTGACTAGTTCTTATTTGATTTCCTACATGATGAGCCGAACTTCCTTCAGTACTGAAAGATATGTACTCGTGGTCGCTTCCATTGTAGATGTCTAAGACTTTCCAGTCTAATATTCTGTGCGCAGAGTTCTCTGACACTAGCGTTATATCCGGTATTGTGCCTGTTTGGCCCATTCGCTGAAACGTCGGAGCTCTGCCCACGTTAGCGACTACCAGTCCAACTCTTGCTGACATATTAAGAATTTTTCGGCCTCTGCTGTTGGTTGTTGGCATGCCCCATTCTTCTGCTCTAGAGTTGAAGTCACCAGCTACTATAAGGCTTCCATGCATTTGCCGAGCTATGTCTTCAATGTCATCGATTTTATGTTGGAAAGCTTCTATTGTATCGTTCGGGGTTAGATAACAACTGAATATGGTGAATTCCTTAAGTTGTACATATACGTAGCAGCTACCTCTGCCATCGCCGAGACATCGTATGTCACCCGTAGCTGGGATCCATATAGCTGCAGTCTTATCTTCATTTTCCAGCCAGATACCGGGTTGTTTCACTCTATATTGTTCGCAGATTATAACCAAATCCACGCAATGTTCCAGTACTATTTGGGACAGCAGGTCATCTGCTATACGGCTTCTGTGAAGGTTTGCTTGTAGGATTTTCATATTTGGGTTTTGCGGGTACTGGCTGCGCAGTTACTCGTCCCAGGGAAATGATTGAGATCCGTGCGGTTTTCATATGCACACAGGCAACATTTCGGTGTCTTCGTGCAGTTTCTCATCTTGTGCCCCGTCTCTCCACACCTAATACAGAGATCTCTCCTGTCTGGTCCCGAGCAATCCCTTTGTAGGTGGCCTACCCCAAAGCATCTGAAGCAGCGTGTAACTTCGATGCACCGTTTCACTCGGCATCGCGTCCATCCAATCTTGATTCTTGGCTCCTTAAGAATTTTAGCTGCTTCTTCTGTTGGCAATATAACGAATGCACGTTTTTGCTCAGAATTGTTTGCGCCAGTTAGTCTCACTTTGACTTCCTGACTCTGCTCGCCTATAATGAACTTGATTGCAGTTATGACTTCCTCCTCGTTTGTCAGACTGTCTAGGTCTCGTATCTCCAACTTGCTCAACGGCCTGATAGTCCTCACTGTGGCATTTTCTTTGAGCGTGTGCTTAATGCTTTCGCAAAGCTTCTCGGACTTACTTCCTTTTGATAACTCGAGAAGCAAATCCCCTGACTTGGTTTTCCTGACTGAGCGGATGGCTGTATCGGTCTCGTCAGGCTTCAAGTTTTCCCTAAGTTTCCTCAATACCTCGGCGTAGCTCCTGCCTTCTGCGGGCTTGACCAAAACAGCTTCTGGGCGGGATCTTGACCGTACTTTAGAGTTTTCTCCTTTCCTCTCAGGGTTAACATTAACAGCTTTGTTCGTTTCCTCTGTTTGAGATGTTTTGGGTTTTCCCTTCTTCCGAGTCACTGTTTTAAAGCCGTCCTTCGCTTCCTTACTTTTCGGCTTTTAAATGCCTCTGGCTCGGCCGGGCTAGAAGCAGTCCGCTTTTTGCGGGACGAAACTGGTGTGTCAGTTTCCTGCAGCTGTTTGTTGGCTTCAGCCGCTAAGTTCGTTTCCTTGACTCTCTCTGTTTCGGCTGTCAACCAGCTTTTCCTGTAGTTTCCGAGAATATCAAGGAGTTCGCTCAGTTCTGACGCTCCGTCTTTCACATCCATACTGATGTTTCGCTGCTTTAGCATCGCATGCTTCATTTTTCGAAGCACTGCTCTGCATTTCTCGATCGTTTCCTCTTCTAGTGCTCTCATTTTATAGATGAGCTCTTGTCTTGGGGAACCTACCGCAGGTCTGACATCTTGGGTCGAAGCAGGGGTTTGCTGATCCTCGTGCAGTATTGCCGTAGATGGGTTTGGTTGTTCCTCCAGATGAACCACTTGCGCCGACTTTCCTTCTTCTGTAACGCCTTGATCTGGCGACCTCATCATTTTTCTACTCTTCTGGAATGCTCCTCTCTCTTCTTCTTGGGGTTTTCTATTGTTCTGCATGCTATATGGGTCCAAACTTTAAGTCGCTATCTCCTCACATATGTACAGTCCTCCACAATGCCCCCATGGGTCCCTATGCAAGCAGTGAGGTTCATGCGAGGGTTGACGCAGGTCCTTATGGGTACCTGCGTTCAGAGCCAGGACGGATGTTAAGCAGGAGTTGTCTCAACTGCACCTGTACCATCGGTTCCGCGATGATGTGATTAGAACGTATTTAAAGACTCGCCAAGTTTTAAAAGGACGGAGGTAACTTCAGCATTAGCCCAGCAGCCATTTAACCAGGGTTTCAATCTGGGTACTCAGGTGTTGGAATGCCGCTGTCATCAGCGGGGGACCTTCTTTAGTGTCTGCCGATCTGCAAAAGACAATTATGTAGCCGCCCAATATGGGACAGACGCTAACCCAGACGCCGCCCTCTTCGGGAACAGACGCGAACGGGATTTAAAAGCCGCCTTCTCACCTTAGCAAGTACCCTGTCGGTTGACAGAGATACAAGATCCCGGGACCGCCACGTGGTGGCGGTGAGATACTTGAAGCAGCTCTGCATGGATCATGCTGGGCTTTGCCATGTTAAAGCCAACCAGACACTTTGCCATGCAGAAAACAGCTCCCGGTCCCAATTAATAATTAATAATTAATAATTAATAATTAATAATTAATAATTAATAATTAATAATTAATAATTAATAATTAATAATTAATAATTAATAATTAATAATTAATAATTAATAATTAATAATTAATAATTAATAATTAATAATTAATAATTAATAATTAATAATTAATAATTAATAATTAATAATTAATAATTAATAATTAATAATTAATAATTAATAATTAATAATTAATAATTAATAATTAATAATTAATAATTAATAATTAATAATTAATAATTAATAATTAATAATTAATAATTAATAATTAATAATTAATAATTAATAATTAATAATTAATAATTAATAATTAATAATTAATAATTAATAATTAATAATTAATAATTAATAATTAATAATTAATAATTAATAATTAATAATTAATAATTAATAATTAATAATTAATAATTAATAATTAATAATTAATAATTAATAATTAATAATTAATAATTAATAATTAATAATTAATAATTAATAATTAATAATTAATAATTAATAATTAATAATTAATAATTAATAATTAATAATTAATAATTAATAATTAATAATTAATAATTAATAATTAATAATTAATAATTAATAATTAATAATTAATAATTAATAATTAATAATTAATAATTAATAATTAATAATTAATAATTAATAATTAATAATTAATAATTAATAATTAATAATTAATAATTAATAATTAATAATTAATAATTAATAATTAATAATTAATAATTAATAATTAATAATTAATAATTAATAATTAATAATTAATAATTAATAATTAATAATTAATAATTAATAATTAATAATTAATAATTAATAATTAATAATTAATAATTAATAATTAATAATTAATAATTAATAATTAATAATTAATAATTAATAATTAATAATTAATAATTAATAATTAATAATTAATAATTAATAATTAATAATTAATAATTAATAATTAATAATTAATAATTAATAATTAATAATTAATAATTAATAATTAATAATTAATAATTAATAATTAATAATTAATAATTAATAATTAATAATTAATAATTAATAATTAATAATTAATAATTAATAATTAATAATTAATAATTAATAATTAATAATTAATAATTAATAATTAATAATTAATAATTAATAATTAATAATTAATAATTAATAATTAATAATTAATAATTAATAATTAATAATTAATAATTAATAATTAATAATTAATAATTAATAATTAATAATTAATAATTAATAATTAATAATTAATAATTAATAATTAATAATTAATAATTAATAATTAATAATTAATAATTAATAATTAATAATTAATAATTAATAATTAATAATTAATAATTAATAATTAATAATTAATAATTAATAATTAATAATTAATAATTAATAAATAATTAATAATTAATAATTAATAATTAATAATTAATAATTAATAATTAATAATTAATAATTAATAATTAATAATTAATAATTAATAATTAATAATTAATAATTAATAATTAATAATTAATAATTAATAATTAATAATTAATAATTAATAATTAATAATTAATAATTAATAATTAATAATTAATAATTAATAATTAATAATTAATAATTAATAATTAATAATTAATAATTAATAATTAATAATTAATAATTAATAATTAATAATTAATAATTAATAATTAATAATTAATAATTAATAATTAATAATTAATAATTAATAATTAATAATTAATAATTAATAATTTGTTTGGTACAGTAGCTTTCTGTTTTCGAGGTAGCTTTGTAATATTTTCAAGAGGTATCCACCGATTTTGAATTTCTGTTCTAGTGCGTCTGTAATATTTTCCCATTTAACGCTGTTAAAAGCGTTTTTGACATCCAGTGTTGCTAAGAGTACTATAGGTCTCGAGTAGTGATTTCCTTGTTGACTTCGTAGTGCTACGTAATATACCTTTTGAATTGCCCCTATTGTGGACCTCCCTGGTCTAAAACCGAACTGCATAGGAGAGAGTCCTCCGGCTCTGTTAACTGCTGCTGCTAGACGAGGTTTGATCATCTTTTCTAGGAGCTTTCCTGTAGTATTTAACATACATAATGGTCGATATGCTCATGGCGATAAGGGATCTCCTTTGCCCTTGCTTATCAGAACCAGCCGTTGCAGTTTCCATTGCTCGGGAAATAGTCCCGTTCGGATGCAAGCATTAAACATATCGAGTAGAAGATTATGTCGCCTCTCTGCAATTGCTTGCAGGACCTCCGCAGGTATGTTATCGGGTCCCGGGGCTTTCCAACTTTTTAAGCTTTTTGTTGCTCTGACAAGTTCTTCCAATGTAAACATGTCTACTCGTTCTTCAAGATCGGACACCGTTCTTCTCGACGGCCTAATCTCATGAGTAGGGAAGAGTGTTCTGACGATATTGTCCATCTGATCTACCTGTAGATCCGGCAAGGGTCTCCGGGACCTAAGTTTCTTCATGACGATTTTGTAGCCTAGTCCCCATGGGTCAGAGTTGACATCATTGCAAAGGCCCTTCCATTTATTAATCTTGGATTTCCGGATAGCAATATTAAGATCCTTCTTAGCTTTTTTGTACTCCTGCGGATCTTGACCGTACTTTAGAGTTTTCTCCTTTCCTCTCAGGGTTAACATTAACAGCTTTGTTCGTTTCCTCTGTTTGAGATGTTTTGGGTTTTCCCTTCTTCCGAGTCACTGTTTTAAAGCCGTCCTTCGCTTCCTTACTTTTCGGCTTTTTAAATGCCTCTGGCTCGGCCGGGCTAGAAGCAGTCCGCTTTTTGCGGGACGAAACTGGTGTGTCAGTTTCCTGCAGCTGTTTGTTGGCTTCAGCCGCTAAGTTCGTTTCCTTGACTCTCTCTGTTTCGGCTGTCAACCAGCTTTTCCTGTAGTTTCCGAGAATATCAAGGAGTTCGCTCAGTTCTGACGCTCCGTCTTTCACATTCATACTGATGTTTCGCTGCTTTAGCATCGCATGCTTCATTTTCCACTGCTCTGCATTTCTCGATCGTTTCCTCTTCTAGTGCTCTCATTTTATAGATGAGCTCTTGTCTTGGGGAACCTACCGCAGGTCTGACATCTTGGGTCGAAGCAGGGGTTTGCTGATCCTCGTGCAGTATTGCCGTAGATGGGTTTGGTTGTTCCTCCAGATGAACCACTTGCGCCGACTTTCCTTCTTCTGTAACGCCTTGATCTGGCGACCTCATCATTTTTCTACTCTTCTGGAATGCTCCTCTCTCTTCTTCTTGGGGTTTTCTATTGTTCTGCATGCTATATGGGTCCAAACTTTAAGTCGCTATCTCCTCACATATGTACAGTCCTCCACGATGCCCCCATGGGTCCCTATGCAAGCAGTGAGGTTCATGCGAGGGTTGACGCAGGTCCTTATGGGTACCTGCGTTCAGAGCCAGGACGGATGTTAAGCAGGAGTTGTCTCAACTGCACCTGTACCATCGGTTCCGCGATGATGTGATTAGAACGTATTTAAAGACTCGCCAAGTTTTAAAAGGACGGAGGTAACTTCAGCATTAGCCCAGCAGCCATTTAACCAGGGTTTCAATCTGGGTACTCAGGTGTTGGAATGCCGCTGTCATCAGCGGGGACCTTCTTTAGTGTCTGCCGATCTGCAAAAAGACAATTATGTAGCCGCCCAATATGGGACAGACGCTAACCCAGACGCCGCCCTCTTCGGGAACAGACGCGAACGGGATTTAAAAGCCGCCTTCTCACCTTAGCAAGTACCCTGTCGGTTGACAGAGATACAAGATCCCGGGACCGCCACGTGGTGGCGGTGAGATACTTGAAGCAGCTCTGCATGGATCATGCTGGGCTTTGCCATGTTAAAGCCAACCAGACACTTTGCCATGCAGAAAACAGCTCCCGGTCCCAATTAATAATTAATAATTAATAATTAATAATTAATAATTAATAATTAATAATTAATAATTAATAATTAATAATTAATAATTAATAATTAATAATTAATAATTAATAATTAATAATTAATAATTAATAATTAATAATTAATAATTAATAATTAATAATTAATAATTAATAATTAATAATTAATAATTAATAATTAATAATTAATAATTAATAATTAATAATTAATAATTAATAATTAATAATTAATAATTAATAATTAATAATTAATAATTAATAATTAATAATTAATAATTAATAATTAATAATTAATAATTAATAATTAATAATTAATAATTAATAATTAATAATTAATAATTAATAATTAATAATTAATAATTAATAATTAATAATTAATAATTAATAATTAATAATTAATAATGAATAATGAATAATTAATAATTAATAATTAATAATGAATAATTAATAATTAATAATTAATAATTAATAATTAATAATTAATAATTAATAATTAATAATGAATAATGAATAATGAATAATTAATAATTAATAATTAATAATGAATAATGAATAATTAATAATTAATAATTAATAATGAATAATGAATAATTAATAATGAATAATTAATAATGAATAATGAATAATTAATAATTAATAATTAATAATGAATAATGAATAATTAATAATGAATAATTAATAATGAATAATGAATAATTAATAATTAATAATTAATAATTAATAATGAATAATTAATAATGAATAATGAATAATGAATAATTAATAATTAATAATTAATAATTAATAATTAATAATTAATAATTAATAATTAATAATTAATAATTTTTTTTTTTTTTTTTTTTTTTGGGCTGAGGGGGAAAATGCCTTCTGCATCTCACACTACCGTCGTATGTGTGGTATGTGGGGCTTGCACCCACTAAAAACCCCTCCTCATCAGGCCTGTATCCACTTCGGAAAAGCTTCCGCATTACTTCAAAGTGGGGCCTCTTGCGCGCGATGCGCGTTCATCTACTCATACAAAGCTCTAAGGCTCGCCTCTACTTAAATGCCAATATATACCGTAGAAAATATCCATTGGCACCCAAGGAGAGGCGATCCCCAGAGCCCGTCTGATGGTCTGCGTCCAGCCTGCCCTTTTTATACCCTTGCATCAAGGTCTAATTTCTTCAAGCGCAGAATGTCTCCGATAAAAGCGGCTACTGCTCTCCAGTTCTCTTCGCTTTCGCACCGCTTTCGCACATCTTGGCTACTTCGAAGTGGGGCCTCCTGCGCGACATGCGCTCTCGTCTCAATGCAAAGCTCTACGACGCGTCCGTTTCTCGTCTATCAAGATCGTTTTTCTTTGACCTTAAGATCGTTCCAACATAGGCTTTTACGTGATTCCAGGCCGCCTCACTGCTTATCATTCGATCAACTATGTTTTCAGGCGATATTTCTCCAATGGCATCCGTTAGTCCGGTGCGTTCTGATCGAAACCGCTCACAATGGAATATAGTGTGTTCTACACTGTCCCTCTCGGCGTCTTCATAAATGCACGTAGCTTGTGAGCTTTTCGCGATAGTGTGCAAAAAGGCCCGGAAATAGCCGTGGCCGGTCAGCATTTGAGTTAGGTAGTAATCAACGTTTCCGTGTTTCCTTTTTGTCCACCCCTTGAGATTGGGTATAAGCCTAGCTGTCCATTTTCCCGAGCATTCATGCTCCCACCTATTTTGCCACAAGTTCAGGGTCTCTTCTCTGCACAGCTCTTTTGTTTGTCTTGTCGCTACTCCACTTTGTTTTAGCTGGTAGACTTTTTGGCGTTCTCTTGCTAAGAGATCGATCGGTATTATACCCGCAGTGACTAGAGCTGCTGATCCTGATACCGTTCTATAGGCGCTGATTATCCTCAATGCTATTGTCCTTTGAACTTCGAGCAAGGGTTTAAGTCTGCACTTTACGCGTAGGGTGTTAGCCCAAACCTCACATCCATAAAGCAGGATTGCGTGGTTCACTTCCATTAGGAGTTTGCGTTTCGACTGGATTGGTCCACCTATGTTTGCCATGAGTCTGCTAAGTGATTTTGCAGTGTCGGTCGCTAGGCTTTTAGCGTGCTGAATTTGAGCCTTAAACGTCAGTTTGGGATCAAGACGAACTCCTAGATATTTTATCACTTTCTGCGTCCTAATGATATTTTCTCCTACTCTCATATCTATTTCTAGTGGAAACTGCTTCGTTGTTACTAGCAACAACTCGGTTTTTTCCGTGGCCAGCTGCAAACCGTTTTTGTCCATCCATCCTTTCACCCGGCGCATCACCTGGTTTAGCTTACGCTGTATGTTTTCGGGGTTACGAGCCGAGATAACTGCAACTATATCGTCTGCGTATCCTACTAAGGTCGTGTCTTCCGGCATTTCTATGCGCAGTATTTCGTCGTAGCTAATATTCCATAGCTCGGGTCCCAGTATTGATCCTTGCGCTGCTCCTGATGTTACCTTTACACATTTCTCGCCTGCCTTTGTTTGGTACAGTAGCTTTCTGTTTTCGAGGTAGCTTTGTAATATTTTCAAGAGGTATCCACCGATTTTGAATTTCTGTTCTAGTGCGTCTGTAATATTTTTCCCATTTAACGCTGTTAAAAGCGTTTTTGACATCCAGTGTTGCTAAGAGTACTATAGGTCTCGAGTAGTGATTTCCTTGTTGACTTCGTAGTGCTTCGTAATATACCTTTTGAATTGCCCCTATTGTGGACCTCCCTGGTCTAAAACCGAACTGCATAGGAGAGAGTCCTCCGGCTCTGTTAACTGCTGCTGCTAGACGAGGTTTGATCATCTTTTCTAGGAGCTTTCCTGTAGTATTTAACATACATAATGGTCGATATGCTGATGGCGATAAGGGATCTCCTTTGCCCTTGCTTATCAGAACCAGCCGTTGCAGTTTCCATTGCTCGGGAAATAGTCCCGTTCGGATGCAAGCATTAAACATATCGAGTAGAAGATTAGGTCGCCTCTCTGCAATTGCTTGCAGGACCTCCGCAGGTATGTTATCGGGTCCCGGGGCTTTCCTACTTTTTAAGCTTTTTGTTGCTCTGACAAGTTCTTCCAATGTAAACATTTCTACTCGTTCTTCAAGGTCGGACACCGTTCTTCTCAACGGCCTAATCTCATGAGTAGGGAAGAGTGTTCTGACGATATTGTCCATCTGATCTACCTGTAGATCCGGCAAGAGTCTCCGGGACCTAAGTTTCTTCATGACGATTTTGTAGCCTAGTCCCCATGGGTCAGAGTTGACATCATTGCAAAGGCACTTCCATTTATTAATCTTGGATTTCCGGATAGCAATATTAAGATCCTTCTTAGCTTTTTTGTACTCCTGCTCCTGGGTAGTAAATATTCCTCTACGTCTTGCTCGGGTGAAGCGGCGTCTAGTTTTAAGGCACTTCTCTCTTAAGATTTTTATTTCACTTGTCCACCAGTATGCTTCTTGACCTTGCCTGTGTGGGTTTCCCCGTTTTGGCATTGCGACGTTGCACGCTTTTTTTATAATTGTTATAATTAATAATTAATAATTAATAATTAATAATTAATAATTAATAATTAATAATTAATAATTAATAATTAATAATTAATAATTAATAATTAATAATTAATAATTAATAATTAATAATTAATAATTAATAATTAATAATTAATAATTAATAATTAATAATTAATAATTAATAATTAATAATTAATAATTAATAATTAATAATTAATAATTAATAATTAATAATTAATAATTAATAATTAATAATTAATAATTAATAATTAATAATTAATAATTAATAATTAATAATTAATAATTAATAATTAATAATTAATAATTAATAATTAATAATTAATAATTAATAATTAATAATTAATAATTAATAATTAATAATTAATAATTAATAATTAATAATTAATAATTAATAATTAATAATTAATAATTAATAATTAATAATTAATAATTAATAATTAATAATTAATAATTAATAATTAATAATTAATAATTAATAATTAATAATTAATAATTAATAATTAATAATTAATAATTAATAATTAATAATTAATAATTAATAATTAATAATTAATAATTAATAATTAATAATTAATAATTAATAATTAATAATTAATAATTAATAATTAATAATTAATAATTAATAATTAATAATTAATAATTAATAATTAATAATTAATAATTAATAATTAATAATTAATAATTAATAATTAATAATTAATAATTAATAATTAATAATTAATAATTAATAATTAATAATTAATAATTAATAATTAATAATTAATAATTAATAATTAATAATTAATAATTAATAATTAATAATTAATAATTAATAATTAATAATTAATAATTAATAATTAATAATTAATAATTAATAATTAATAATTAATAATTAATAATTAATAATTAATAATTAATAATTAATAATTAATAATTAATAATTAATAATTAATAATTAATAATTAATAATTAATAATTAATAATTAATAATTAATAATTAATAATTAATAATTAATAATTAATAATTAATAATTAATAATTAATAATTAATAATTAATAATTAATAATTAATAATTAATAATTAATAATTAATAATTAATAATTAATAATTAATAATTAATAATTAATAATTAATAATTAATAATTAATAATTAATAATTAATAATTAATAATTAATAATTAATAATTAATAATTAATAATTAATAATTAATAATTAATAATTAATAATTAATAATTAATAATTAATAATTAATAATTAATAATTAATAATTAATAATTAATAATTAATAATTAATAATTTTTTTTTTTTTTTTTTTTTGGGCTGAGGGGGAAAATGCCTTCTGCATCTCACACTACCGTCGTATGTGTGGTATGTGGGGCTTGCACCCACTAAAAACCCCTCCTCATCAGGCCTGTATCCACTTCGGAAAAGCTTCCGCATTACTTCAAAGTGGGGCCTCTTGCGCGCGATGCGCGTTCATCTACTCATACAAAGCTCTAAGGCTCGCCTCTACTTAAATGCCAATATATACCGTAGAAGATATCCATTGGCACCCAAGGAGAGGCGATCCCCAGAGCCCGTCTGATGGTCTGCGTCCAGCCTGCCCTTTTTATACCCTTGCATCAAGGTCTAATTTCTTCAAGCGCAGAATGTCTCCGATAAAACCGGCTACTGCTCTCCAGTTCTCTTCGCTTTCGCACATCTTGGCGACTATAGTTTCCGGCGTTATCTGTCCAATCGCTCGTGACAGAATATTTCGTTGCTGCGCGAATTTGGTACAATGGAACACTGTGTGTTCTGCGTTGTCGGCTTCCGCATCAGCGTAAATACAACTGGCTTCCGTGCTTTTGCCCATCTTGTTTAGAAAGAAACTAAAATAACCGTGACCTGTGAGCACTTGGGTGACGTAGTAGTCTACATCACCGTGTCGTCTCTCCACCCAGCTTTTAAGGTCGGGGATAAGTCTTCTTGTCCATCTTCCAGTGCCTTCGCGTTCCCATCTTTCTTGCCAGATATTGATGGTCTCTCTTCTTAGGGCCAGAATCGATTGTCTAGATGCTTCTCCAGTTTGTCGGAGGTCGTAGAGGCTCTTGCGTTCTTTCGCTAGCAGGTCTATCGGGATCACGCATGCTAAGACGAGTGCTGCAGCACACGACACCGTGCGATATGCGCTAATTATACGTAAGGCTGAGGTTCTTTGTATAGCCAACAAAGTCTTCAGTCTGCAATTTGTTTTTAACGAGTCAGCCCACACTTCACATCCATAAAGAAGAATGGAGTTGTTTGTATTCATCAACAGCTTTCGTCTAGATGGTATTGGTCCACCGATGTTTGCCATAAGTCTACTAAGAGATTTTGTTGTCTCTGCAGCCTTGGTTCTAGCGTTATTAATTTGAGGTCCGAAGGTCAGTTTAGAGTCCAGCCTGACCCCAAGGTACTTTATTGACTTCTGTGTCCGAATAGTTGTCTCAGTGAGCCTTAATTCTATTTCTAGTGGCATCTGCTTTCTGGTGACTAGCAACAGCTCAGTTTTTTCTGAGGCTAGCTGTAAGCCACGAGAGTCCATCCATTCGTTTACACGGATCATTACTTGATTTAGAATTCGTTGGGCGTACTCAATATTGCGTGCTGGAATCACTGCGACTATGTCATCCGCATATCCCACGAGAAATGCGTCGTCAGGCATTTCTGTGCTGAGGATATCGTCATAACTGATATTCCACAGTTCCGGTCCTAGTATGGATCCTTGAGCTGCACCCGAGGTGATGTCCATCCGTTTTTCGCCTCCTCTTGTCAGATAAATCAGTTTTCGATTCTGTAGATAGCTGTCTATTAGCCGCATCAGGTATTCTGGAATGTGGAAACGTCTGTTTAGCGAATCGATCATGTCCGACCACCTGACACTATTAAACGCATTTTTGACGTCTAGTGTCGCCAAAAGCACAATGGGTCTGGATGCATGGTTGCCCACTTGGCTGGCCAGTGCTGCATTAACGACTTCCTGTATTGCTCCGATTGTGGACCTCCCTGGTCGGAACCCGTATTGCCTGCGGGAGAGGCCGCCTGATACCTCGACAGCAGCAACTAGTCGGGACTTGATCAGCTTTTCCAGTAGCTTCCCAGTCGTGTTTAGCATGCAGAGCGGTCAATAGGCTGATGGGGTTGCAGGGTCCCCCTTTCCTTTGCTTATCAAGACCAACCTCTGAGTCTTCCACGGATCGGGGAATATTCCATGCTGCAGGCACTTGTTGTACATATTTAATAGTACATCGGGTCTGTTCTTTGCGATGACTTTGAGAACTTCGGTCGGTATATCGTCGGGTCCTGGTGCTTTCCTATTCTTCATGCTGCCTATTGCCTTAGTTAATTCATCCTCGCTGAACAACTCGAAGTGTTCCTCAGACGGCTGCAGTGCAGTGTAAGCTGGTCTGATCGGATGAGGCGGAAACAGAGTTTTGACAATGTTGTCCATGTGCCCTTCATCTATATCTGGCAGAGTACTTCTTGACCTAAGCTTCTTCATAACGAGTTTGTACCCAAGACCCCATGGGTCCTTGTTAACGTCATTACAGAGGGATTTCCATTTATTTCGTTTACTTATGCGAATGGCAATATTAAGAAGCTTTTTCGCCTTCTTGTACTCCTCCTCCTGTGTAGCGAAGTTTCCGCTTCTCCTAGCTCGTGTGAGATGACGCCTATAGCGGAGGCTAGTCTCCCTTAAAGCACTTATCTCGTCTGTCCACCAGTACACCTCTGCTCCTCTCCTGTGGGAATTGCCAGACTTTGGCATAGAAGCATCACAAGCTCTTTTTTATGGTGGACATAGTGCTGCTAACAACGCTCTCCACGCTAGTTCTCTCATTGCTATCGATTTGACTCCTGTCAATTTCTCCTATTAAGCGGTTCTGGTTTAGTCGGTTAACATTCCATCGGTGACTAGTTCTTATTTGATTTCCTACATGATGAGCCGAACTTCCTTCAGTACTGAAAGATATGTACTCGTGGTCGCTTCCATTGTAGATGTCTAAGACTTTCCAGTCTAATATTCTGTGCGCAGAGTTCTCTGACACTAGCGTTATATCCGGTATTGTGCCTGTTTGGCCCATTCGCTGAAACGTCGGAGCTCTGCCCACGTTAGCGACTACCAGTCCAACTCTTGCTGACATATTAAGAATTTTTCGGCCTCTGCTGTTGGTTGTTGGCATGCCCCATTCTTCTGCTCTAGAGTTGAAGTCACCAGCTACTATAAGGCTTCCATGCATTTGCCGAGCTATGTCTTCAATGTCATCGATTTTATGTTGGAAAGCTTCTATTGTATCGTTCGGGGTTAGATAACAACTGAATATGGTGAATTCCTTAAGTTGTACATATACGTAGCAGCTACCTCTGCCATCGCCGAGACATCGTATGTCACCCGTAGCTGGGATCCATATAGCTGCAGTCTTATCTTCATTTTCCCGCCAGATACCGGGTTGTTTCACTCTATATTGTTCGCAGATTATAACCAAATCCACGCAATGTTCCAGTACTATTTGGGACAGCAGGTCATCTGCTATACGGCTTCTGTGAAGGTTTGCTTGTAGGATTTTCATATTTGGGTTTTGCGGGTACTGGCTGCGCAGTTACTCGTCCCAGGGAAATGATTGAGATCCGTGCGGTTTTCATATGCACACAGGCAACATTTCGGTGTCTTCGTGCAGTTTCTCATCTTGTGCCCCGTCTCTCCACACCTAATACAGAGATCTCTTCTGTCTGGTCCCGAGCAATCCCTTTGTAGGTGGCCTACCCCAAAGCATCTGAAGCAGCGTGTAACTTCGATGCACCGTTTCACTCGGCATCGCGTCCATCCAATCTTGATTCTTGGCTCCTTAAGAATTTTAGCTGCTTCTTCTGTTGGCAATATAACGAATGCACGTTTTTGCTCAGAATTGTTTGCGCCAGTTAGTCTCACTTTGACTTCCTGACTCTGCTCGCCTATAATGAACTTGATTGCAGTTATGACTTCCTCCTCGTTTGTCAGACTGTCTAGGTCTCGTATCTCCAACTTGCTCAACGGCCTGATAGTCCTCACTGTGGCATTTTCTTTGAGCGTGTGCTTAATGCTTTCGCAAAGCTTCTCGGACTTACTTCCTTTTGATAACTCGAGAAGCAAATCCCCTGACTTGGTTTTCCTGACTGAGCGGATGGCTGTATCGGTCTCGTCAGGCTTCAAGTTTTCCCTAAGTTCCCTCAATACCTCGGCGTAGCTCCTGCCTTCTGCGGGCTTGACCAAAACAACTTCTGGGCGGGATCTTGACCGTACTTTACAGTTTTCTCCTTTCCTCTCAGGGTTAACATTAACAGCTTTGTTCGTTTCCTCTGTTTGAGATGTTTTGGGTTTTCCCTTCTTCCGAGTCACTGTTTTAAAGCCGTCCTTCGCTTCCTTACTTTTCGGCTTTTTAAATGCCTCTGGCTCGGCCGGGCTAGAAGCAGTCCGCTTTTTGCGGGACGAAACTGGTGTGTCAGTTTCCTGCAGCTGTTTGTTGGCTTCAGCCGCTAAGTTCGTTTCCTTGACTCTCTCTGTTTCGGCTGTCAACCAGCTTTTCCTGTAGTTTCCGAGAATATCAAGGAGTTCGCTCAGTTCTGACGCTCCGTCTTTCACATCCATACTGATGTTTCGCTGCTTTAGCATCGCATGCTTCATTTTTCGAAGCACTGCTCTGCATTTCTCGATCGTTTCCTCTTCTAGTGCTCTCATTTTATAGATGAGCTCTTGTCTTGGGGAACCTACCGCAGGTCTGACATCTTGGGTCGAAGCAGGGGTTTGCTGATCCTCGTGCAGTATTGCCGTAGATGGGTTTGGTTGTTCCTCCAGATGAACGACTTGCGCCGACTTTCCTTCTTCTGTAACGCCTTGATCTGGCGACCTCATCATTTTTCTACTCTTCTGGAATGCTCCTCTCTCTTCTTCTTGGGGTTTTCTATTGTTCTGCATGCTATATGGGTCCAAACTTTAAGTCGCTATCTCCTCACATATGTACAGTCCTCCACGATGCCCCCATGGGTCCCTATGCAAGCAGTGAGGTTCATGCGAGGGTTGACGCAGGTCCTTATGGGTACCTGCGTTCAGAGCCAGGACGGATGTTAAGCAGGAGTTGTCTCAACTGCACCTGTACCATCGGTTCCGCGATGATGTGATTAGAACGTATTTAAAGACTCGCCAAGTTTTAAAAGGACGGAGGTAACTTCAGCATTAGCCCAGCAGCCATTTAACCAGGGTTTCAATCTGGGTACTCAGGTGTTGGAATGCCGCTGTCATCAGCGGGGGACCTTCTTTAGTGTCTGCCGATCTGCAAAAAGACAATTATGTAGCCGCCCAATATGGGACAGACGCTAACCCAGACGCCGCCCTCTTCGGGAACAGACGCGAACGGGATTTAAAAGCCGCCTTCTCACCTTAGCAAGTACCCTGTCGGTTGACAGAGATACAAGATCCCGGGACCGCCACGTGGAGGCGGTGAGATACTGAAGCAGTTCTGCATGGATCATGCTGGGCTTTGCCATGTTAAAGCCAACCAGACACTTTGCCATGCAGAAAACAGCTCCCGGTCCCAATAATTAATAATTAATAATTAATAATTAATAATTAATAATTAATAATTAATAATTAATAATTAATAATTAATAATTAATAATTAATAATTAATAATTAATAATTAATAATTAATAATTAATAATTAATAATTAATAATTAATAATTAATAATTAATAATTAATAATTAATAATTAATAATTAATAATTAATAATTAATAATTAATAATTAATAATTAATAATTAATAATTAATAATTAATAATTAATAATTAATAATTAATAATTAATAATTAATAATTAATAATTAATAATTAATAATTAATAATTAATAATTAATAATTAATAATTAATAATTAATAATTAATAATTAATAATTAATAATTAATAATTAATAATTAATAATTAATAATTAATAATTAATAATTAATAATTAATAATTAATAATTAATAATTAATAATTAATAATTAATAATTAATAATTAATAATTAATAATTAATAATTAATAATTAATAATTAATAATTAATAATTAATAATTAATAATTAATAATTAATAATTAATAATTAATAATTAATAATTAATAATTAATAATTAATAATTAATAATTAATAATTAATAATTAATAATTAATAATTAATAATTAATAATTAATAATTAATAATTAATAATTAATAATTAATAATTAATAATTAATAATTAATAATTAATAATTAATAATTAATAATTAATAATTAATAATTAATAATTAATAATTAATAATTAATAATTAATAATTAATAATTAATAATTAATAATTAATAATTAATAATTAATAATTAATAATTAATAATTAATAATTAATAATTAATAATTAATAATTAATAATTAATAATTAATAATTAATAATTAATAATTAATAATTAATAATTAATAATTAATAATTAATAATTAATAATTAATAATTAATAATTAATAATTAATAATTAATAATTAATAATTAATAATTAATAATTAATAATTAATAATTAATAATTAATAATTAATAATTAATAATTAATAATTAATAATTAATAATTAATAATTAATAATTAATAATTAATAATTAATAATTAATAATTAATAATTAATAATTAATAATTAATAATTAATAATTAATAATTAATAATTAATAATTAATAATTAATAATTAATAATTAATAATTAATAATTAATAATTAATAATTAATAATTAATAATTAATAATTAATAATTAATAATTAATAATTAATAATTAATAATTAATAATTAATAATTAATAATTAATAATTAATAATTAATAATTAATAATTAATAATTAATAATTAATAATTAATAATTAATAATTAATAATTAATAATTAATAATTAATAATTAATAATTAATAATTAATAATTAATAATTAATAATTAATAATTAATAATTAATAATTAATAATTAATAATTAATAATTAATAATTAATAATTAATAATTAATAATTAATAATTAATAATTAATAATTAATAATTAATAATTAATAATTAATAATTAATAATTAATAATTAATAATTAATAATTAATAATTAATAATTAATAATTAATAATTAATAATTAATAATTAATAATTAATAATTAATAATTAATAATTAATAATTAATAATTAATAATTAATAATTAATAATTAATAATTAATAATTAATAATTAATAATTAATAATTAATAATTAATAATTAATAATTAATAATTAATAATTAATAATTAATAATTAATAATTAATAATTAATAATTAATAATTAATAATTAATAATTAATAATTAATAATTTTTTTTTTTTTTTTTTTGGGGGCTGAGGGGGAAAATGCCTTCTGCATCTCACACTACCGTCGTATGTGTGGTATGTGGGGCTTGCACCCACTAAAAACCCCTCCTCATCAGGCCTGTATCCACTTCGGAAAAGCTTCCGCATTACTTCAAAGTGGGGCCTCTTGCGCGCGATGCGCGTTCATCTACTCATACAAAGCTCTAAGGCTCGCCTCTACTTAAATGCCAATATATACCGTAGAAAATATCCATTGGCACCCAAGGAGAGGCGATCCCCAGAGCCCGTCTGATGGTCTGCGTCCAGCCTGCCCTTTTTATACCCTTGCATCAAGGTCTAATTTCTTCAAGCGCAGAATGTCTCCGATAAAAGCGGCTACTGCTCTCCAGTTCTCTTCGCTTTCGCACCGCTTTCGCACATCTTGGCTACTTCGAAGTGGGGCCTCCTGCGCGACATGCGCTCTCGTCTCTCAAAGCTCTACGACGCGTCCGTTTCTCGTCTATCAAGATCGTTTTTCTTTGACCTTAAGATCGTTCCAACATAGGCTTTTACGTGATTCCAGGCCGCCTCACTGCTTATCATTCGATCAACTATGTTTTCAGGCGATATTTCTCCAATGGCATCCGTTAGTCCGGTGCGTTCTGATCGAAACCGCTCACAATGGAATATAGTGTGTTCTACACTGTCCCTCTCGGCGTCTTCATAAATGCACGTAGCTTGTGAGCTTTTCGCGATAGTGTGCAAAAAGGCCCGGAAATAGCCGTGGCCGGTCAGCATTTGAGTTAGGTAGTAATCAACGTTTCCGTGTTTCCTTTTTGTCCACCCCTTGAGATTGGGTATAAGCCTAGCTGTCCATTTTCCCGAGCATTCATGCTCCCACCTATTTTGCCACAAGTTCAGGGTCTCTTCTCTGCACAGCTCTTTTGTTTGTCTTGTCGCTACTCCACTTTGTTTTAGCTGGTAGACTTTTTGGCGTTCTCTTGCTAAGAGATCGATCGGTATTATACCCGCAGTGACTAGAGCTGCTGATCCTGATACCGTTCTATAGGCGCTGATTATCCTCAATGCTATTGTCCTTTGAACTTCGAGCAAGGGTTTAAGTCTGCACTTTACGCGTAGGGTGTTAGCCCAAACCTCACATCCATAAAGCAGGATTGCGTGGTTCACTTCCATTAGGAGTTTGCGTTTCGACTGGATTGGTCCACCTATGTTTGCCATGAGTCTGCTAAGTGATTTTGCAGTGTCGGTCGCTAGGCTTTTAGCGTGCTGAATTTGAGCCTTAAACGTCAGTTTGGGATCAAGACGAACTCCTAGATATTTTATCACTTTCTGCGTCCTAATGATATTTTCTCCTACTCTCATATCTATTTCTAGTGGAAACTGCTTCGTTGTTACTAGCAACAACTCGGTTTTTTCCGTGGCCAGCTGCAAACCGTTTTTGTCCATCCATCCTTTCACCCGGCGCATCACCTGGTTTAGCTTACGCTGTATGTTTTCGGGGTTACGAGCCGAGATAACTGCAACTATATCGTCTGCGTATCCTACTAAGGTCGTGTCTTCCGGCATTTCTATGCGCAGTATTTCGTCGTAGCTAATATTCCATAGCTCGGGTCCCAGTATTGATCCTTGCGCTGCTCCTGATGTTACCTTTACACATTTCTCGCCTGCCTTTGTTTGGTACAGTAGCTTTCTGTTTTCGAGGTAGCTTTGTAATATTTTCAAGAGGTATCCACCGATTTTGAATTTCTGTTCTAGTGCGTCTGTAATATTTTCCCATTTAACGCTGTTAAAAGCGTTTTTGACATCCAGTGTTGCTAAGAGTACTATAGGTCTCGAGTAGTGATTTCCTTGTTGACTTCGTAGTGCTTCGTAATATACCTTTTGAATTGCCCCTATTGTGGACCTCCCTGGTCTAAAACCGAACTGCATAGGAGAGAGTCCTCCGGCTCTGTTAACTGCTGCTGCTAGACGAGGTTTGATCATCTTTTCTAGGAGCTTTCCTGTAGTATTTAACATACATAATGGTCGATATGCTGATGGCGATAAGGGATCTCCTTTGCCCTTGCTTATCAGAACCAGCCGTTGCAGTTTCCATTGCTCGGGAAATAGTCCCGTTCGGATGCAAGCATTAAACATATCGAGTAGAAGATTAGGTCGCCTCTCTGCAATTGCTTGCAGGACCTCCGCAGGTATGTTATCGGGTCCCGGGGCTTTCCTACTTTTTAAGCTTTTTGTTGCTCTGACAAGTTCTTCCAATGTAAACATTTCTACTCGTTCTTCAAGGTCGGACACCGTTCTTCTCAACGGCCTAATCTCATGAGTAGGGAAGAGTGTTCTGACGATATTGTCCATCTGATCTACCTGTAGATCCGGCAAGAGTCTCCGGGACCTAAGTTTCTTCATGACGATTTTGTAGCCTAGTCCCCATGGGTCAGAGTTGACATCATTGCAAAGGCCCTTCCATTTATTAATCTTGGATTTCCGGATAGCAATATTAAGATCCTTCTTAGCTTTTTTGTACTCCTGCTCCTGGGTAGTAAATATTCCTCTACATCTTGCTCGGGTGAAGCGGCGTCTATTTTTAAGGCATTTCTCTCTTAAGATTTTTATTTCATTTGTCCACCAGTATGCTTCTTGACCTTGCCTGTGTGGGTTTCCCCGTTTTGGCATTGCGGCGTTGCACGCTTTTTTTATAATTGACATAGTGTCGTTGACTATATTCTCGTCGTTTTGCCGTATAGTATTAGCTTTTCTATCAATTTCGTTGATGAGAGTTGTTTTGCTCAGTCTATTTACGTTCCATCCCTTTTTTCCTAGGCTAAGGCGATTTTCAGAACGATTTTGATCGCCTTGTGTCAGCTTGTAGGATATATACTCGTGCACGCTTCCGTTAAAGATCTCTAATACTTTCCATTCGGCAACCTTGTTTGCCATTTCTTCCGACACTAGCGTGATGTCCGGGATTGTTCATTCATTTCCTGGTCGTCTAAATGTAGCGGTTGATCCTATGTTTGCAACTACCATTCCAAGTCTTGCCGCCATGTTTAGAATTTTCTGCCTCTGGAGTTGGTTTATGTCATGCCCCATTCTTCCGCTCTTGAGTTAAAGTCACCTGCTAATAGGACCTTTCCCTGAGCTTGCTTGGCAGCATCTTCGATATCTTCGAGTTTTTTTTGGAAAGTTGTAATGTTATCGGAGGGTGTTAGGTAGCAGCTAATAATGGTCCAGTCCGCAACTTGTGCTGATACGTAACAATTCCGTCTAATGGGGGTATGGTGTGTAACGGTGCTGAATACTGGGATCCATAAAGCCGCGGTTTTCGTCTCATCTTCTATCCACAGACCGTCCTCCCGAGTTTTGTATTGTTCGCTGATAATGGCTAGATCTACATGATGCTCCAATGCTATTTGGAGCAGCAGATCATTGGCCGTTCTGCTTCTGTGCATATTTGCTTGTAGGACTTTCATTCTCTGCTTTTACTTGCGCCGCTATGACATTTGTTTGTCCCCGGAAGGTGGTTTAACTCTTTCCTTTTTCCTCTGCGCAAATACAACATCTTACTGGGTTTTTGCATTCTTTTATTTTGTGCCCAGCCTCTCCGCATCTGATACATAGGTTTCTTCGATCTGGCCCCTTACAGTCCCTTTGCGTGTGTCCCCCTCTAAAGCATTTGAAGCATCGCATAGTGTCGATACATTCTTTTACTCGACACAGGGTCCAGCCAATCCTGATTCTTCGGTCCTTCAGTATTTTCGCTGCATCTTCTGTCGCTAAGGTAACGAAGGCTCGTCGTTGCTCCGAGCTATTTACTCCAGTCAGATTAATTCTGATTTCTTCGGTAGTATCTCCTATCCCGGTTTTAATTGCGGAAATGATCTCGCTTTCCTCTGTAATACTATCAATATCTCGAATTTCCAGTTTGGTTTGCTGTTTCATGGTCCTAACCGTTGCATCACCCTTGAGCGTGGTCTTGATAGTCTCGCATAATAATTCGGCTTTGCTTCCTCTGGACAGTTCTAGGAGCATGTCACCTGATCTTGTTTTTCTTATCGACAGGATATTGCTGACATCTTTTTCTGGTTTCACGCTAATTCGTAGGTCCCTCAGAACCTGTGCATAGCTCTTTCCTTCAGTTAGCCTTACTAGCACAGCATCTGGTCGAGATCTTAATTTTGTCCTAGGTTTATCTCTCTTTTCACCATTAACGTCTCTTTTTATATTTCGTTCATCCGATTTTGCCTCTTTTTTCCGTTTTTTGTTAGTTACCATTTGAAAGCCATCATTTGATTCTTTATCTCTGCCTTTTTTGCTTGCGTTCTGTAATGCTGGGCTGGTAGCTGCTCTCTTTTGGGTTGACGATAGCGGGGTATCGACTATCTTCAAGGCCTTCGGTATTGCCTTACTCATGTCATTTAGTTTTTCGATTTCAGCTTTCTTCCAGCTCGCTCTGTAGCTTTCTATTACATCGAGAAGCTCCGTGAGTTCAGCTGTACCGTCCTTAACTTCCATGCTGATATTTCTTTGTTTTTGCATCGCATGCTTCATCTTCCTTATTATTGCCTTGCACTTGGTCAGAGATTCTTCCTCTAATGTTCTCATCTTGTATATTAGTTCCTGTCGCGGGGAGCTTCGCTGTGTTGTCGGTGCTGTCTCTTTCCTGTGTGTAGCAGGAGTTTGAAGGTCAATCTGCTGTGGTGCTTCGGAATCCTTTCTTCTTTTCGGAGTGTTCTGTTCAGCAAGTTCATTATTTTCCTTCCTTTCAGTGGTCGTGTTTCCTTGGGGTGACCTACCCATCAAGTTGCTCTTCCGGAAAGCTTCTTCCATATTGTTTGGTGTTAATTGGGTTGTCATCTTGCATAAGTGGGTCCAAACTCTACGCCGCTATCTCCTCACCTATGTACAGTTGTCCAAAATGTCCCCATGGGTCCCTATGCAAGCAGTGAGGTCCATGCGAGGGTTGACACAAAGCTTCATGGGCGGTTGTGTTCAGAGCCAGGACAGACGCGAAGCAGGAATCATTTCAACTGCACCTGTACCGCCGAGTCAACGGCGATGTGATTTGAACGTACGGAGAGACTTGCTAAGTTTTAACTGGACGGAGGCGAACGTAACATTATCCCGATAGCCGTTTCTCCAAAATGTCACTCTTGCGTACTAAGGTGTCAGAATGCTGCATTCGTCAAGCCCGATATCATCAAATCGTCTTTTGTGTGCATAATCGTAAGTCAATTTATCGTTCCTGTGTCTTGCCGTGACTGGGGGACCGCGGGTATGTCAAGCCCGTCACCCGGTTGTGGGTGCCCCTGCGGGCAATAATAATAATTAATAATTAATAATTAATAATTAATAATTAATAATTAATAATTAATAATTAATAATTAATAATTAATAATTAATAATTAATAATTAATAATTAATAATTAATAATTAATAATTAATAATTAATAATTAATAATTAATAATTAATAATTAATAATTAATAATTAATAATTAATAATTAATAATTAATAATTAATAATTAATAATTAATAATTAATAATTAATAATTAATAATTAATAATTAATAATTAATAATTAATAATTAATAATTAATAATTAATAATTAATAATTAATAATTAATAATTAATAATTAATAATTAATAATTAATAATTAATAATTAATAATTAATAATTAATAATTAATAATTAATAATTAATAATTAATAATTAATAATTAATAATTAATAATTAATAATTAATAATTAATAATTAATAATTAATAATTAATAATTAATAATTAATAATTAATAATTAATAATTAATAATTAATAATTAATAATTAATAATTAATAATTAATAATTAATAATTAATAATTAATAATTAATAATTAATAATTAATAATTAATAATTAATAATTAATAATTAATAATTAATAATTAATAATTAATAATTAATAATTAATAATTAATAATTAATAATTAATAATTAATAATTAATAATTAATAATTAATAATTAATAATTAATAATTAATAATTAATAATTAATAATTAATAATTAATAATTAATAATTAATAATTAATAATTAATAATTAATAATTAATAATTAATAATTAATAATTAATAATTAATAATTAATAATTAATAATTAATAATTAATAATTAATAATTAATAATTAATAATTAATAATTAATAATTAATAATTAATAATTAATAATTAATAATTAATAATTAATAATTAATAATTAATAATTAATAATTAATAATTAATAATTAATAATTAATAATTAATAATTAATAATTAATAATTAATAATTAATAATTAATAATTAATAATTAATAATTAATAATTAATAATTAATAATTAATAATTAATAATTAATAATTAATAATTAATAATTAATAATTAATAATTAATAATTAATAATTAATAATTAATAATTAATAATTAATAATTAATAATTAATAATTAATAATTAATAATTAATAATTAATAATTAATAATTAATAATTAATAATTAATAATTAATAATTAATAATTAATAATTAATAATTAATAATTAATAATTAATAATTAATAATTAATAATTAATAATTAATAATTAATAATTAATAATTAATAATTAATAATTAATAATTAATAATTAATAATTAATAATTAATAATTAATAATTAATAATTAATAATTAATAATTAATAATTAATAATTAATAATTAATAATTAATAATTAATAATTAATAATTAATAATTAATAATTAATAATTAATAATTAATAATTAATAATTAATAATTGTAAGAACATCCCATGTTTAGTTTTAGAGCAACTTGAATATATAACAGCTGATTGAGCTTTTTCCTTATTATACTTTGTCATAGTTCTTTAAGCGAGATCTGACTCACTGTATTAAATGACTCTAACCTGAACATACGTTGTTCTCTTATTCGGTATAAGCTATCATCACGCGGTTAC
Source organism: Drosophila carrolli (assembly GCA_018152295.1). Classification (NCBI taxonomy): domain Eukaryota; kingdom Metazoa; phylum Arthropoda; class Insecta; order Diptera; family Drosophilidae; genus Drosophila; species Drosophila carrolli. The sequence goes on along the minus strand of JAECXJ010000296.1, from coordinate 1,442,240 downwards.
ACTGGAGTTACTATTGTAGTAGAAATTCATTCTCTCACAAAGGTTATGGGCCCAGAACCCTGTTAACTTATAATCGTTTTTAATTGAGTGTTACGTCGGCACGGTACCCTGGATTGCGGTAGTGTCTTTAATTGTTTTTTCGTTGGTCGAAAATCCATTCAGAGAAAGAGTGTACAGTCACAACGCCGGAATGTCTCACGGAATGATGAACATTGAAAAATTGTCAGGCGACAACTACGAAAGTTGGTCTCTTCAAATGAAAAGTCTATTGGTTACATCCGATATGTGGAAGTATGTAATTGGAAAAATAGAGCCGACAATGAGCGCGACTGATCAACTGCTATGGCCAAGAAATGATGAGAAGGCTCTTGCCACAATAATCATGTGTGTGAAGCCAAGTGAGCTGATTCATATCAGAACCTGTGCAACCTCACGGGAAGCATGGAATAGGTTAAAAGATATATATTTTGCACATGGACCCGCCAGAAAAGTCAGTTTGTTTAAGCAATTGATTAAGTTTCAAATTAAAAGTTTTGAAAGAATCACCCCCCAAGTTACTAAATTTTGTACGATTGCGCAGAATTTAAACGAGATTGACGTACAAGTTCCAGATGAGTTGCTTTCAATTTTGCTGCTGTGTAGTTTGCCGGACGACATGGATAATTTTGTTGTTGCAATGGAATGCAGGGACCAGCTACCGACCCTAAGTCAATTGAAGGTCAAAATATTGGAAGAGGAATCCAGAAGAGACGATAGAGGGAGTGAAAAAGATAACGGAACGGAACAAGTACTGTCAGCGAAGGGAACAAAAAGGTTTCCGAAAACAGAATACGATCGAAAACGAAGCATAAAGTGTTTTGCTTGTGGTAAACGTGGTCACATGAGAGCACAGTGTAAAATTGAGAAACGTGAAGCAAACACAGCTATGAGTGCGTACAACGGAAAGTCTAGAAACGACGATAACTGTTGGATATTGGATAGCGGCGCTTCATCTCACATGTGCAGAGAACAATCGTATTTCCTGAATCTGAGAGAAAGCAATGAGAGCATTACGATGGCATCAGGCGATATTGTTAAAGCGCGAGGCGTAGGAGATGTACAAATAAAATCACAGTTCTGCTGTGAGATCTTGCTACGCGAAGTATTATTTGTCCCGGAACTGAACCACAATTTTTTATCAGTTGGTAAAATAATTAGCTTTGGATATTCAGTAAAATTTACAAATAAAGTGGCTTGCGTGGTTAACAAGAAAAATCAGAAATTGTTCGAAGCGAACTTAGATGTTGGAATCTTTATGGCCAAGGTTTCAAGTAAATGTAACCAAACGCTTTACAGTGCGCAAGGAGCGGCACAATCCAAGCTGAAAATATGGCATGGCAGATTTGGACACCTGAACGTGGGAGCTTTACGAGAACTTTCAAGCAAAAATATAGTTCGAGGATTGGTATTGACTAATCCAAAAGATTTTGATTGTGCAACATGTGCGACATGTAAAATAACTAGAAAACCATTCGATCGGTTAGAAGATATATACACAACAAATAAACTCGAACTAATACATACGGATATTTGCGGTCCTATGCGTGTGTCTTCAATATCTGGAGCGATCTATCTAATAACGTTTATTGACGATTATACGAGATATGCGTGGACTTATTTTTTGCGAAGGAAATTGGAAGCGTTCAGTGCTTTCAAGGATTTTTTGGCTCAGACGGCGCGACAAACCGGATGCAAAGTAAAACGTATGCGTAGCGATAACGGTCGGGAATACGTGAATACGGAATTTAAAGAGTTTCTACGTAAAAGAGGAATAATTCATCAAACTACAGTGAGCTATACACCCCAGCAGAATGGAGTAGCTGAAAGGGCCAACCGAACTTTAGTCGAGATGGCGAGGTGTATGCTGGAAGCGGCGATTCTACCACAATTCCTGTGGGCCGAGGCCATTAATATGTCTACTTATGTACGTAATCGAACTAGTACCAAGAAGCTGGAAGACAGGACTCCATATGAATGTTGGTTCAATCGGAAACCATGTGTCAAACATTTCAAAACGTTTGGGTGTGATAGTATCAGCCTAAACAAGCAGCCAGGTAAAGGAAAGTTTGAAGCAAAAGGTCTAAAACTTATTTTTGTAGGATATTCAGAGCAGTCCAAGGCATACAGGCTCTACGATGTCCACAAAAGACGTATCGTTGTGTCCAGAGATGTTGTCTTCCTGGAGAAATCGTTTTCCATTGGTCGGGAGGATGACGCGAGAGGACAAGGTACCAATTTAGATGGTCCCTACTTCTTCGATATGAGCAGTACTTCAGAAGGCGGAGTTGACACCAGACAAGAACCAAATGATGACGATACGGAGGTCAATAACCGCGACAACACAGGCAGAAATCCGCAGGATGATGGAAATCCGCAGGAAGATCGTAGTCCGCAGGATGATGGAAGTCCGCAGGATGATGGAAATCCGCAGGATGATGGAAGTCCGCAGGATGATGGAAATCCGCAGGAAGATCGAAATCCGCAGGAAGGAACAACTCAGGAGGAGGACCCGAATCCACAAGTAGAAAGCGAGGAAGAAGTAGTTTTACCAAGAACGAGGAAACGAGGGCGACCTCGAATCCTGCGTACAGGTGAGCCAGGAAGGCCACGGAAAGTTTACATTGTTCCAGCCACCGCAAATCTACTGGAGATCAACAGTTCGGATCCAAGGACGGTTTCAGAGGCCTTAAATGGCAAGTACAAAAATGAATGGCGAAAGGCAATGGACATTGAATATCAAAGTCTTTTAAGAAATGGAACTTGGGAGCTTGTGGACATGAATAAGAAATTCAATGCTTTAGGATGCAAATGGGTATTTTCAACAAAACACAATCCCGATGGCAGTATTGAAAAGCACAAAGCCCGACTTGTAGCGCAAGGATGTGGTCAACGGAGAAATATTGATTACACAAACACTTACGCGCCTGTAGTCAGATATCCGACTATACGATTAATACTCGCAATGGCAGCGAATTTGAATCTATATGTGAATCACATTGATATCGTGGCGGCGTATTTGAATGGAAGCCTACAAGAAGATGTATACATGCGACAGCCGGAGATATTTGTCGATGAAGCAAGACCGAATGCTATATGTAAGCTGAAGAAATCTATATATGGTCTTAAGCAGGCAGGACACGAGTGGAATATAAAAATATCTGAGATTTTGGCCGATATTGGGTTCCAGCAGTGCTTGACAGATAGCTGTGTATACATTGATCGAAAAACAGATGGCGATATCAATATAATTGCCCTATATGTCGATGATATGCTTGTGGCATGTTCGAATCACAAGAGAATGGCGGCGATTATAAAGGGATTGAAGGATCATATTGAGGTAGTTGACCGAGGACCTGTAAATTATTATTTGGGACTAGAAATTAACCGAGTCGGACTACAAGGAGACATATCCATTCATCAGCATCGATATGTACTAAATTTATTAGTGGAATGGGATATGGAGCAGTGTAAGCCAGCACCCACACCGTTTGCAATGGGGACGATTTTGGAAAAATGCACGAACGAAAATTGTAGTCAGCAAGAGGATATCACCAAATATCAGTCGTTAATGGGCGCTCTCAACTATTTGTCAATGGTATCGAGGCCAGACATTACCCAAACGGTATCAAGATTGTCACAGTTCAATAACCATCCGCATAAGGAACACGTTACAGCTGCTAAGCGAGTACTTAGATATTTAAAAGGCGTTCCTAAAGGTATAACTAAATTTCGAACTAATTTAAAGAATCTTATTTGTTATACAGATGCGGACTGGGGATCAGAATCATCTGATCGGAAGTCATACAGCGGCTACATACTGATGGTAGCAGGAGGCCCTGTGGCTTGGGAAGCTAAAAAGCAGAACGTGGTAGCTCTTAGCTCGATGGAAGCTGAGTACATCGCCATGTGCCAGGGGGCAAAAGAGATTGCCTTCCAAAGAAGTCTTCTTAAGGAAATGGGTTTCCTACATCTTGTCAGAGAAGCGACCACCTTGAGATCGGACAACCAAGCTGCTATTGCCATAGCCAGTAATCCGATGGTGCATAAACGAAGTAAACACATCGACATTCGTTTTCATTACGTCCGGGAGCAAGTAGAGAAAAAGGAGATCACGATTGACTATGTTCCCACAACGGATAACGCAGCAGATGTCTTTACTAAAGCCTTATCCAAGGAGAAGCATTTACAGTGCTGTAAATTAATGAATTTGTATTTTTGAAGTTATACATCCAAGTTGAGCCGGAGTTTGTAAGAACATCCCATGTTTAGTTTTAGAGCAACTTGAATATATAACAGCTGATTGAGCTTTTTTCCTTGTTATACTTTGTCATAGTTCTTTAAGCGAGATCTGACTCACTGTATTAAATGACTCTAACCTGAACAGACGTTGTTCTCTTATTCGGTATAAGCTATCATCACGCGGTTACACTGGAGTTACTATTGTAGTAGAAATTCATTCTCTCACAATAATTAATAATTAATAATTAATAATTAATAATTAATAATTAATAATTAATAATTAATAATTAATAATTAATAATTAATAATTAATAATTAATAATTAATAATTAATAATTAATAATTAATAATTAATAATTAATAATTAATAATTAATAATTAATAATTAATAATTAATAATTAATAATTAATAATTAATAATTAATAATTAATAATTAATAATTAATAATTAATAATTAATAATTAATAATTAATAATTAATAATTAATAATTAATAATTAATAATTAATAATTAATAATTAATAATTAATAATTAATAATTAATAATTAATAATTAATAATTAATAATTAATAATTAATAATTAATAATTAATAATTAATAATTAATAATTAATAATTAATAATTAATAATTAATAATTAATAATTAATAATTAATAATTAATAATTAATAATTAATAATTAATAATTAATAATTAATAATTAATAATTAATAATTAATAATTAATAATTAATAATTAATAATTAATAATTAATAATTAATAATTAATAATTAATAATTAATAATTAATAATTAATAATTAATAATTAATAATTAATAATTAATAATTAATAATTAATAATTAATAATTAATAATTAATAATTAATAATTAATAATTAATAATTAATAATTAATAATTAATAATTAATAATTAATAATTAATAATTAATAATTAATAATTAATAATTAATAATTAATAATTAATAATTAATAATTAATAATTAATAATTAATAATTAATAATTAATAATTAATAATTAATAATTAATAATTAATAATTAATAATTAATAATTAATAATTAATAATTAATAATTAATAATTAATAATTAATAATTAATAATTAATAATTAATAATTAATAATTAATAATTAATAATTAATAATTAATAATTAATAATTAATAATTAATAATTAATAATTAATAATTAATAATTAATAATTAATAATTAATAATTAATAATTAATAATTAATAATTAATAATTAATAATTAATAATTAATAATTAATAATTAATAATTAATAATTAATAATTAATAATTAATAATTAATAATTAATAATTAATAATTAATAATTAATAATTAATAATTAATAATTAATAATTAATAATTAATAATTAATAATTAATAATTAATAATTAATAATTAATAATTAATAATTAATAATTAATAATTAATAATTAATAATTAATAATTAATAATTAATAATTAATAATTAATAATTAATAATTAATAATTAATAATTAATAATTAATAATTAATAATTAATAATTAATAATTAATAATTAATAATTAATAATTAATAATTAATAATTAATAATTAATAATTAATAATTAATAATTAATAATTAATAATTAATAATTAATAATTAATAATTAATAATTAATAATTAATAATTAATAATTAATAATTAATAATTAATAATTAATAATTAATAATTAATAATTAATAATTAATAATTAATAATTAATAATTAATAATTAATAATTAATAATTAATAATTAATAATTAATAATTAATAATTAATAATTAATAATTAATAATTAATAATTAATAATTAATAATTAATAATTAATAATTAATAATTAATAATTAATAATTAATAATTAATAATTAATAATTAATAATTAATAATTAATAATTAATAATTAATAATTAATAATTAATAATTAATAATTTGTTTGGTACAGTAGCTTTCTGTTTTCGTTTTCCATTAGTCGGGAGGATGACGCGAGAGGACAAGGTACCAATTTAGATGGTCCCTACTTCTTCGATATGAGCAGTACTTCAGTAGGCGGAGTTGACACCAGACAAGAACCAAATGATGACGATACGGAGGTCAATAACCGCGACAACACAGGCAGAAATCCGCAGGATGATGGAAATCCGCAGGAAGATCGTAGTCCGCAGGATGATGGAAGTCCGCAGGATGATGGAAATCCGCAGGATGATGGAAGTCCGCAGGATGATGGAAATCCGCAGGAAGATCGAAATCCGCAGGAAGGAACAACTCAGGAGGAGGACCCGAATCCACAAGTAGAAAGCGAGGAAGAAGTAGTTTTACCAAGAACGAGGAAACGAGGGCGACCTCGAATCCTGCGTACAGGTGAGCCAGGAAGGCCACGGAAAGTTTACATTGTTCCAGCCACCGCAAATCTACTGGAGATCAACAGTTCGGATCCAAGGACGGTTTCAGAGGCCTTAAATGGCAAGTACAAAAATGAATGGCGAAAGGCAATGGACATTGAATATCAAAGTCTTTTAAGAAATGGAACTTGGGAGCTTGTGGACATGAATAAGAAATTCAATGCTTTAGGATGCAAATGGGTATTTTCAACAAAACACAATCCCGATGGCAGTATTGAAAAGCACAAAGCCCGACTTGTAGCGCAAGGATGTGGTCAACGGAGAAATATTGATTACACAAACACTTACGCGCCTGTAGTCAGATATCCGACTATACGATTAATACTCGCAATGGCAGCGAATTTGAATCTATATGTGAATCACATTGATATCGTGGCGGCGTATTTGAATGGAAGCCTACAAGAAGATGTATACATGCGACAGCCGGAGATATTTGTCGATGAAGCAAGACCGAATGCTATATGTAAGCTGAAGAAATCTATATATGGTCTTAAGCAGGCAGGACACGAGTGGAATATAAAAATATCTGAGATTTTGGCCGATATTGGGTTCCAGCAGT
>JAECXJ010000296.1:1327500-1430000 GCA_018152295.1 Drosophila carrolli | reverse complement strand
AGCAAGAATATTTTGTCTTTTGCTACTTTTCAGACTTGGTACCCTAACAATATGGGCGTATTCACTATTGGGTTAATGATAAAAATAAGAATATTATATGTTACAGTATATTTTTTAATATTTCATCATAAATTTCATTTTGGTTTGCAAATTCAAATCAGTGGTAGCAAAAAAATGTTTTGCATATATGTATGTATTCCAAATAATATAAATCAATCTAATGAGATAGGAACAGGGCACATCGCAGTCGGTGTCTGAGCTTAGTGGTTCAGAAATCTTCAAACCAAATCAGCTTTGGTTGTTGTTCTGCGAGCGGATGGTGCCTGCATACCCTACCGAAGATTGAATTTTAGGGGTGGGGACAGAAACAAGAGCGGCTGTTTGGCTTTTGTTTTGTTTACATTTTTTAGGACACTTGTTTTGAATGATATGTTTAATGAGTTTTGGTTGATTTTTTTTGATTGTATTATGTTTTTTGTATATATTTTTTTGTTTGCTTATTCTTGAAAATCGCCGCTTGAATTAGTTACCGATAAATATACATATGTACATATAATAATTTTATAATTTTAATCTTGGAAAACAACAAATTGTTTATCCACTATAAAGTACAGACAACAAATATTCCAAGTGATTTTCTTAAATTTATTTTACTATTTTAAAACAAGAAGTAAACTTTTAATGATTTTTAATATACAAAAAAATTATAAAATAAATTATCATTAACCATAACATTCAAAACAAGTGTCCTAAAAAACGTTCTTGTTTCTGTCCCCACCCCTAAAATTCACATTTTTTTGCTACCACTGATTTGAATTTGCAAACCAAAATGAAATTTAAGATGAAATATTAAAAAATATACTGTAACATATAATATTCTTATTTTTATCATTAACCCAATAGTGAATACGCCCATATTGTTAGGGTACCAAGTCTGAAAAGTAGCAAAAGACAAAATATTCTTGCTGCATCGAAATGAAATGATCGCACACATGCACCCCTGTATGAGAATGCATGAACACGCATACATACAAAGCCCAGTTCAAGCGCAGGCCAACCTTCTTCAAAATGCGCGTCTCTGCGACTGAACGACCGAACTCGAGCGCGAGCGTCAAAATAAGAATTAGAACGAGAGCGAAAAAACCCGAAGGCACACGAAGTGTCGGGGCCTGCCGATTCCAGCATTGGGGCCCCCCGATTGAAAAATTTTGTGACCAAATTCGTTGTATGAAATGACCAGTCTATATGTTGTATGGTTAGTGGTTAAAGTCACCTGCTAATAGGACTTTTCCCTGAGCTTGCTTGGCAGCATCTTCAATATCTTCGAGTTTTCTTTGGAAAGTCGTAATGTCATCGGAGGGTGTTAGGTAGCAGCTAATAATGGTCCAGTCCGCAACTTGTGCTGATACGTAACAATTCCGTCTAATGGGGGTATGGTGTGTAATGGTGCTGAATACTGGGATCCATAAAGCCGCGGTTTTCGTCTCATCTTCTATCCACAGACCGTCCTCCCGAGTTTTGTATTGTTCGCTGATAATGGCTAGATCTACATGATGCTCCAATGCTATTTGGAGCAGCAGATCATTGGCCGTTCTGCTTCTGTGCATATTTGCTTGTAGGACTTTCATTCTCTGCTTTTACTTGCGCCGCTATGACATTTGTTTGTCCCCGGAAGGTGGTTTAACTCTTTCCTTTTTCCTCTGCGCAAATACAACATCTTACTGGGTTTTTGCATTCTTTTATTTTGTGCCCAGCCTCTCCGCATCTGATACATAGGTTTCTTCGATCTGGCCCCTTACAGTCCCTTTGCGTGTGTCCCCCTCTAAAGCATTTGAAGCATCGCATAGTGTCGATGCATTCTTTTACTCGACACAGGGTCCAGCCAATCCTGATTCTTCGGTCCTTCAGTATTTTCGCTGCATCTTCTGTCGCTAAGGTAACGAAGGCTCGTCGTTGCTCCGAGCTATTTACTCCAGTCAGATTAATTCTGATTTCTTCGGTAGTATCTCCCATCCCGGTTTTAATTGCGGAAATGATCTCGCTTTCCTCTGTAATACTATCAATATCTCGAATTTCCAGTTTGGTTTGCTGTTTCATGGTCCTAACCGTTGCATCACCCTTGAGCGTGGTCTTGATAGTCTCGCATAATAATTCGGCTTTGCTTCCTCTGGACAGTTCTAGGAGCATGTCACCTGATCTTGTTTTTCTTATCGACAGGATATTGCTGACATCTTTTTCTGGTTTCACGCTAATTCGTAGGTCCCTCAGAACCTGTGCATAGCTCTTTCCTTCAGGTAGCCTTACTAGCACAGCATCTGGTCGAGATCTTAATTTTGTCCTAGGTTTATCTCTCTTTTTACCATTAACGTCTCTTTTTATATTTCGTTCATCCGATTTTGCCTCTTTTTTCCGTTTTTTGTTAGTTACCATTTGAGAGCCATCATTTGATTCTTTATCTCTGCCTTTTTTGCTTGCGTTCTGTAATGCTGGGCTGGTAGCTGCTCTCTTTTGGGTTGACGATAGCGGGGTATCGACTATCTTCAAGGCCTTCGGTATTGCCTTACTCATGTCATCGTTCGCTCTGTAGCTTTCTATTACATCGAGAAGTTCAGCTGTACCGTCCTTAACTTCCATGCTGATATTTCTTTGTTTTTGCATCGCATGCTTCATCTTCCTTATTATTGCCTTGCACTTGGTCAGAGATTCTTCCTCTAATGTTCTCATCTTGTATATTAGTTCCTGTCGCGGGGAGCTTCGCTGTGTTGTCGGTGCTGTCTCTTTCCTGTGTGTAGCAGGAGTTTGAAGGTCAATCTGCTGTGGTGCTTCGGAATCCTTTCTTTTTTTCGGAGTGTTCTGTTCAGCAAGTTCATTATTTTCCTTCCTTTCAATGGTCGTGTTTCCTTGGGGTGACCTACCCATCAAGTTGCCTACCGGAAAGCTTCTTCCATATTGTTTGGTGTTAATTGGGTTGTCATCTTGCATAAGTGGGTCCAAACTCTACGCCGCTATCTCCTCACCTATGTACAGTTGTCCAAAATGTCCCCATGGGTCCCTATGCAAGCAGTGAGGTCCATGCGAGGGTTGACACAAAGCTTCATGGGCGGTTGTGTTCAGAGCCAGGACAGACGCGAAGCAGGAATCATTTCAACTGCACCTGTACCGCCGAGTCAACGGCGATGTGATTTGAACGTACGGAGAGACTTGCTAAGTTTTAACTGGACGGAGGCGAACGTAACATTATCCCGATAGCCGTTTCTCCAAAATGTCACTCTTGCGTACTAAGGTGTCAGAATGCTGCATTCGTCAAGCCCGATATCATCAAATCGTCTTTTGTGTGCATAATCGGAAGTCAATTTATCGTTCCTGTGTCTTGCCGTGACTGGGGGACCGCGGGTATGTCAAGCCCGTCACCCGGTTGTGGGTGCCCCTGCGGGGATAATTAATAATTAATAATTAATAATTAATAATTAATAATTAATAATTAATAATTAATAATTAATAATTAATAATTAATAATTAATAATTAATAATTAATAATTAATAATTAATAATTAATAATTAATAATTAATAATTAATAATTAATAATTAATAATTAATAATTAATAATTAATAATTAATAATTAATAATTAATAATTAATAATTAATAATTAATAATTAATAATTAATAATTAATAATTAATAATTAATAATTAATAATTAATAATTAATAATTAATAATTAATAATTAATAATTAATAATTAATAATTAATAATTAATAATTAATAATTAATAATTAATAATTAATAATTAATAATTAATAATTAATAATAATAATAATTAATAATTAATAATTAATAATTAATAATTAATAATTAATAATTAATAATTAATAATTAATAATTAATAATTAATAATTAATAATTAATAATTAATAATTAATAATTAATAATTAATAATTAATAATTAATAATTAATAATTAATAATTAATAATTAATAATTAATAATTAATAATTAATAATTAATAATTAATAATTAATAATTAATAATTAATAATTAATAATTAATAATTAATAATTAATAATTAATAATTAATAATTAATAATTAATAATTAATAATTAATAATTAATAATTAATAATTAATAATTAATAATTAATAATTAATAATTAATAATTAATAATTAATAATTAATAATTAATAATTAATAATTAATAATTAATAATTAATAATTAATAATTAATAATTAATAATTAATAATTAATAATTAATAATTAATAATTAATAATTAATAATTAATAATTAATAATTAATAATTAATAATTAATAATTAATAATTAATAATTAATAATTAATAATTAATAATTAATAATTAATAATTAATAATTAATAATTAATAATTAATAATTAATAATTAATAATTAATAATTAATAATTAATAATTAATAATTAATAATTAATAATTAATAATTAATAATTAATAATTAATAATTAATAATTAATAATTAATAATTAATAATTAATAATTAATAATTAATAATTAATAATTAATAATTAATAATTAATAATTAATAATTAATAATTAATAATTAATAATTAATAATTAATAATTAATAATTAATAATTAATAATTAATAATTAATAATTAATAATTAATAATTAATAATTAATAATTAATAATTAATAATTAATAATTAATAATTAATAATTAATAATTAATAATTAATAATTAATAATTAATAATTAATAATTAATAATTAATAATTAATAATTAATAATTAATAATTAATAATTAATAATTAATAATTAATAATTAATAATTAATAATTAATAATTAATAATTAATAATTAATAATTAATAATTAATAATTAATAATTAATAATTAATAATTAATAATTAATAATTAATAATTAATAATTAATAATTAATAATTAATAATTAATAATTAATAATTAATAATTAATAATTATTAATTTGCTTCCTCTGGACAGTTCTAGGAGCATGTCACCTGATCTTGTTTTTCTTATCGACAGGATATTGCTGACATCTTTTCTGGTTTCACGCTAATTCGTAGGTCCCTCAGAACCTGTGCATAGCTCTTTCCTTCAGGTAGCCTTACTAGCACAGCATCTGGTCGAGATCTTAATTTTGTCCTAGGTGTATCTCTCTTTTTACCATTAACGTCTCTTTTTATATTTCGTTCATCCGATTTTGCCTCTTTTTTCCGTTTTTTGTTAGTTACCATTTGAAAGCCATCATTTGATTCTTTATCTCTGCCTTTTTTGCTTGCGTTCTGTAATGCTGGGCTGGTAGCTGCTCTCTTTTGGGTTGACGGGGGGTATCGACTATCTTCAAGGCCTTCGGTATTGCCTTACTCATGTCATCGTTCGCTCTGTAGCTTTCTATTACATCGAGAAGTTCAGCTGTACCGTCCTTAACTTCCATGCTGATATTTCTTTGTTTTTGCATCGCATGCTTCATCTTCCTTATTATTGCCTTGCACTTGGTCAGAGATTCTTCCTCTAATGTTCTCATCTTGTATATTAGTTCCTGTCGCGGGGAGCTTCGCTGTGTTGTCGGTGCTGTCTCTTTCCTGTGTGTAGCAGGAGTTTGAAGGTCAATCTGCTGTGGTGCTTCGGAATCCTTTCTTTTTTTCGGAGTGTTCTGTTCAGCAAGTTCATTATTTTCCTTCCTTTCAATGGTCGTGTTTCCTTGGGGTGACCTACCCATCAAGTTGCTCTTCCGGAAAGCTTCTTCCATATTGTTTGGTGTTAATTGGGTTGTCATCTTGCATAAGTGGGTCCAAACTCTACGCCGCTATCTCCTCACCTATGTACAGTTGTCCAAAATGTCCCCATGGGTCCCTATGCAAGCAGTGAGGTCCATGCGAGGGTTGACACAAAGCTTCATGGGCGGTTGTGTTCAGAGCCAGGACAGACGCGAAGCAGGAATCATTTCAACTGCACCTGTACCGCCGAGTCAACGGCGATGTGATTTGAACGTACGGAGAGACTTGCTAAGTTTTAACTGGACGGAGGCGAACGTAACATTATCCCGATAGCCGTTTCTCCAAAATGTCACTCTTGCGTACTAAGGTGTCAGAATGCTGCATTCGTCAAGCCCGATATCATCAAATCGTCTTTTGTGTGCATAATCGGAAGTCAATTTATCGTTCCTGTGTCTTGCCGTGACTGGGGGACCGCGGGTATGTCAAGCCCGTCACCCGGTTGTGGGTGCCCCTGCGGGGATAATTAATAATTAATAATTAATAATTAATAATTAATAATTAATAATTAATAATTAATAATTAATAATTAATAATTAATAATTAATAATTAATAATTAATAATTAATAATTAATAATTAATAATTAATAATTAATAATTAATAATTAATAATTAATAATTAATAATTAATAATTAATAATTAATAATTAATAATTAATAATTAATAATTAATAATTAATAATTAATAATTAATAATTAATAATTAATAATTAATAATTAATAATTAATAATTAATAATTAATAATTAATAATTAATAATTAATAATTAATAATTAATAATTAATAATTAATAATTAATAATTAATAATTAATAATTAATAATTAATAATTAATAATTAATAATTAATAATTAATAATTAATAATTAATAATTAATAATTAATAATTAATAATTAATAATTAATAATTAATAATTAATAATTAATAATTAATAATTAATAATTAATAATTAATAATTAATAATTAATAATTAATAATTAATAATTAATAATTAATAATTAATAATTAATAATTAATAATTAATAATTAATAATTAATAATTAATAATTAATAATTAATAATTAATAATTAATAATTAATAATTAATAATTAATAATTAATAATTAATAATTAATAATTAATAATTAATAATTAATAATTAATAATTAATAATTAATAATTAATAATTAATAATTAATAATTAATAATTAATAATTAATAATTAATAATTAATAATTAATAATTAATAATTAATAATTAATAATTAATAATTAATAATTAATAATTAATAATTAATAATTAATAATTAATAATTAATAATTAATAATTAATAATTAATAATTAATAATTAATAATTAATAATTAATAATTAATAATTATTAAATGTTGGTATGGGAGCTATATGATATATTCGCCCGATCCGGCTCGTTCCCACTTACATACTACCTCCAATAGAAAGACGGTTTTTGGGAAAGTTTCAAGCAGATATCTTTAAAACTGAAGGACTAGTTTGCGTTTCTACACTCGGACGGATGAACGGGCGGGCAGACGGACACACGGTTATGACAAAATCAACTCTTCTGGTGATGCTGATCAAGAATATATATACTTTATAGTCGGAAATGTCTCCTTCACCGCGTTGCAAACTTTAGACTGAAATTATAATACCCTTTGCAAGTGTATAAAAACAGCACTACGACGGATAACGCACAAAAGAAAAAAAAGGAACTTAAATGTATATTTAAATAAATGAAATGTAAAAATGTTTTAATAAAACCGACCAATAGGATTAAACGAAACAAAATACAAAACCGGAGAAAAAACACGACCGTTGACTTTGAAAGTCAAAGACGAATTACATATATTAAACATTTATTTTAAGAGCTAATCATTTTATTTGTGTTAGTGTATTTATACCCGTTACTCGTAGAGTAAAAGGGTATATTGTATTCGTGCAAAAGTATGTAACAGCTAGAAGGAAGCGTTTCCGACCCTATAAAGTATATATATTCTTGATCAGGGTCACTAGCCGAGTCGATATAGCCATGTCCGTCTGTCCGTCTGTCCGCCTGTCCGTCTGTCTGACCGTATGAACGCTGAGATCTCGGAAACTATAAAAGCTAGAAGATTGGCATTTTGCATGCAGATTCTAGGAGTTCCTACGCAGCGTAAGTTTGTTTCAAAAAGGTGCCACGCCCCCTTTAACGCCCACAATCGCTCATATACGATTTTAAAAATTTAAATATTTCGGAAAAGTAAAAATGCAGTTTTATTGTGTTTATCAATACCTATCGAAATGTTGAAGAAATTTATCAAATCGGACCATTCGTTAAGAAGTTATGCGTGATCAAAGTTTCTATCTCCATCTCCCTCGCACTCCCTTTACCTGAGTAACGGGTATCTGATAGTCGGGGCACCCGACTATAGCGTTCTCTCTTGTTTTGTTTTATAATCTATTTAGATTCAATACTATACACCAGTAAGTTTTACTTACAAAAATACTACTATAATATATACTCTATACAATAATCATATTATTTATTTATTTTTTTGTTTTAAAAAAATTGTATGTGTATCAAATTTTGACCTCTATTTCATTTTTAATGGAAAAGAGATCAATGATACAAAAAAATAATTTGATTAGTAAGGAAGGACAATGACTTTTATTATAATATAATATGTAAGTAATTTGTATAAGGCCGCTCGAAAAAGTGCATCTTGAGCGTAACCCTCGCGAATGTGCTGAAATCTGGTTATCTCTGTGTCTGAATTTAATAACTGGGGAGCATCAGACAACAGTACAATGCTAAAGCTCACAAAAGGCATAATCAAAACAAAACGATGTACATTTTATTTGATTTGACCAGTGACGAAACAACTAAATAAATGGGAATAATTAAACAAGTTATGATAAAAACACTTACAGTCTATTTAATTCCGGCGGAGTAATATCTTTTGCGGCGAGGATCGGCTAAAAAAATTGATTTTTTGCTTTTATTCAATTAAAACTAGTTTATAATACTAAAATTAATGGAAAAGAAAATGGCACTGGAAACTGAAGTCCTTTGGTCTCATCATTTATTTTCTGTAAACCATTGCTCTGCATACGAGTTAAGATTCATGAATGCGTTATATTCCATCATTTCATTCGGCTGATTTTCATAATTATTTTTGTGCTTAAGCGCGGCATTTTGCACGACTTCTGCACCAGACTGGCCTTTTGGCCCTATTTGTCTGCTTTTAAGTGTTGCTTGGAGGTGCTGTTCCTGGAAACTCATCGCTGCTATCCGGGTGCCAAGCTAGTGGACAACAAAGAATCATAAAAGAAATAACTCCGGTTTTTTTGACACTATTAGGAATATTTACACTGCATTCTGACTTGGTAAATAGAACTTGATAGAATTCTTTTTTCACAGAATCAGAAAAATACACAGCCACCGTTGAACACGATTTGCGTTATCCAGAATGGATACAATTATCCAATTGTAACCAAAGAAAAGAAGAACCATGAACGCCTTATGGTTGTCTGGGAAAATCCCGACAACTGTTATCGATGGTGGTGAAATAAGCATAACAAGTTACCCCAAAACGGAAATATATCTATGTCAAAGCTCACACTGACAACAGCTTCCTGACACCTACTCAGCTGATCTTCAACTTTCGAGTTGCCAGAATAACAGTTTGGGTGCCCGTCATAAAAGACGCCAAAAAAAAGTGTTTCAATTTACATTTTCAAAATGTTGTGTTTTAGAGTGAAGCAAAGCGACCTATTGTTGTAAGGTCTCAAACTGAACTTAACTTTTTATTTTTGTTCGGACGCTGATGCTCTATGATCAGCGCAAACAAGTGGCCCTTACGACAACAAGCAGTGCTTGTGACGGAGCCCTATTCCCAAGTGGGCGTAAAAACGAGTGTTCAAAATAGGACAAAAAAGAAGCGGACAGAATAAGTTAGAATACATACGAAACTAATACTAATACTTATATTGTGCTAATTAAGATAAAATTAATGCTATTAAGATTGGCAAGAAGTCGGTAGTAAAAAATAACATGGTAAAGTCTATTATAGTCATTACACAGTACTCTAAACAGTTTATGCATATCATAGTTAGATCTACAAAGATTTAAAGTAAGAGGAACATAGATCGATATGACGATTAGAGATGTCGAATTAAAACTTTGCACACACTCTTCTTTCCTTTGCGCGCAGTATATAAGTCGGAACGGCCGGGATCGGCCGACTATATCCTATAGCTGCCATATAACTGAAATATCGGAAATGCTATAACTTTGGTGTTTGCAAAGTTAGGAAGTTGGGATTTTGTTTGGGTCCTATATTTTACCTACCAAATTTTATAAGGATCGGCCGGCTATATTCTATAGCCGCCATATAACTGATTGATCGGAAATGCCATAACTTTGGTGTTTGTAAAGTTAGGAAGTTGGGATTTTCTATGGGTTTTATATTTGGCCAATCAATCCGACCTACCAAATTACATAAGGATCGGCCTACTATATCCCATAGCTGCCATATAACTGAACGATTGGAAATGCCATAACTTTGGTGTTTTCAAAGTGTTTTTAATTTGAATGATTTCGACTTAACTAATGTCTAATGGCTATTTCGAATTTTTGACAATTCTGATTTAGTTTTTTAAATAGTTTTTGTTTATAGACTTGAGTGTTATATTCTGGTGTTTCAGCAAAATAGGTTCTGCTTGTTGTTTCAAATTTTGTCCGTTTATTTTCTGTGTTGTTGCCACTGCGAATAATTACTGTGATTAGGACATTTTCTAATTTAAACCAGAGTTTTACTTATTCATTTCGTTGAATACTCTAGGTAGACAACTTTTTGCTTCTACCCAATCTCTGTTGTAAACTTATAACAAAGCTGCATTTATAGAATTAACGTCAATACATGATAGGAATTGTTTGTTATCAACTATATAAAAATCAATAATGAATTTATCTCTTGGGTTAAAGGTTTCTAGGGTAACTCCAAATGATATTTTAGTGTTTCTGTGCTCGGTCTTAACAATGTTGCAAACCTTTTTGGGTTTTTAAGGTTATATGGTCGGACGAAACAAAAATTAATCAATTTGAGTCAGATGGTCGCTCCAGGTATTGGATTGAGGACCCCACAATGCAGTCACCGAGTTATGTGCAGCAAACCGTTCGGTGGCGTCCCTTGGTATTAATTGAAAGAATAATGAAAGGAACAATTTTTGAGCATTTTAGAAGAAAATCTTCCAGAAGTCATCCGGAATATGCGAAGTCTTAATAAAAGTAGTGCCAAGCATCGTTCTACGGTTTAATAAGGATGGTATATTAATTAGAAGAAGAGGAGGAAGGTAAAATAAGGCTTGCATTCCAGTTAAGGCCCCGTAGAGCAACTAATAAAAGTTATTTTGCACAGACTCTATCCAGTCTGTATGTACACCATACTGAGGACTCCAAATTGCTGAACAGTACTCCAGAAACAGAGTCTTTGCTACACAGGGATCATCAAATTCCTTTGATCTTATAATAAACCCAAGTACTCCCCTGGCTTTATTTACCATGAAAGCAATATGGTCACAAAACTTAAGTTTTGGGTCAAGAAGAACGCCAAGGTCATCAACATGCGTGATTTCAGACAACGCACCACCACCCATTTTTTAGGGTTCACCCTAAAAAATGTCATTACTTTACACTTAGTGCTTTTTAAGTCCAAAAGATTTTCACAACACCATGTTTGAAAAGCATTTAGGTCCGATTGTAAGTCTAAACTTCTGGAAATTACGTTATATTGCAGGCATAACTTAACGTCATCAGCGTACATGAGGACACGAGACTTTGTCAAGCCTAGAGGGAGATCGTTAATAAAATAATAAAAAAAGAAGTGGGCGAAGGTGGCTTCCTTGTGGGACGCCTGAACTAACCCGGATCAAATTAGAGATAGAGTTTTTAAAGAGAACTCGTTGAGTCCTATTACTTATATAACTTAAGATCCATATTAGAAAATCACATGGAAACAATAATAAGTCTAGCTTATATAATGTAAAGAAAAGTCGTGCACTTCTAGCATTGCTAAGTTTTGGTATCAGCGCAGTGTGTAGGAGTCAGCAACTGGCTTGGAGTCAGCGCAGTCTACAGGTTGTTAGCCGGTTTATGCACGGCAAGCGGCACTTGGCGTGCGGTGTTCAGCAGTCGTATCCGATCGACGTGCGGGCTACCCTGAGTCTCAGGCTACATGGATTGCTAAATCGGCCTCCTTTCCGGCCTGCTTTGTATAATGGACGTTGATGCACTTCGAGCAGTACAAACAAGTGGCCCAACGACACCAAGCACGTGTTTGTTACGCGCGGGGCCCTATCTTCAATTTGGGCAAAAAATGCGAGTTTGCGAGGAAAATACATAAAACAAATAGAGACAAGACACAAATGAGAATAAAAGGCACAACTAAGAGTAAAGGAAATGAGTTAAAATATTAGATTTTTAATACCGGGATAGAAGTTGAAATGCAAATCAAATGATAAAGGTTATTATAATTATTACATAGATGGCTCGTGCAGACAAATGTACATCGTGGCAAATTTAGAGGATAATAATTTCGTGTTAGTCTAACAGGAACATTGAACCTCTTATAAGATTTGGCATAAAAATTGTACCAAGCATTGTTCTTCGATTTACAAGTGTAGGTAAATTAAGCAACAGTAATCTACTCTGGTGGGAAGGTAGCCTTAGGTTTTGATCCCAGTTCACACTATGAAAGGCAAATAGAAGAAATTTATTTTGTACCGACTCAATACGGTCAATGTGTACTTGATATTGTGGACTCCAAACCGACGAACAATATTCCAAAATAGGACGGACAAGGGAGGTAAATAATAATTTGGTCGCATAAGGGTCATCAAATTCTTTTGACCAACGCTTTATAACGCCAAGAACACTCATGGCTTTATTAACAGTGGACATTATGTGGCAGTAAAATTTATGCTTAGGGTCCAGAAGAACACCTAAATCGTTAACTGAATATATACGGTCGAGTGGCATATTTTCAAGAAAGTAACTGATAAACACTCCTACGTTACCCCTATAAAAAGTCATAACGTTGCATTGAGGGTAGTTCAACTTTAAAAGATTGTACTCACACCATCCATGAAAACAATATCTGACTGTAAGTTAAATCCCGACGCTATATCATTATATTATAAACAAAGCTTAACATCATCAGCATGCATTAGTACACGAGAATGTGTTATGATAGAGGGAAGATCGTTGATAAACAAAGTAAACTGCAAAGGGCCCAGATGACTTCCCTGAGGCACTCCAGATGTCACGTAGATCAATTTTGAAACAGCATTCTTAAATATAACCCTCTGAGTCCTACCATTAAAGTAACTTGAAATCCAAGTTAATAGATTACCAGAGGCTACACCTTCTACTGCACAGATCATCCAGACGATAAAGCCCACGGCGGGACCGGCATCCTAATCAGGGAACGCATCAAACACCACTTTAACTAATGGTTTGCAACTAATTACTTGCAGGCCACGTCTATCAAAGTGCAGTCAGATAGCGGATCTCTTTACATAGCCGCTGTCTTCTGCCCGCCTCGCTTTACAATTACTAAAGGACAATTCATCGATTTTTACAACTTACTTGGAGATCGCTTCATAGCAGCAGGAGATTATAATGCAAAACATACCGACTGGGGATCACGACTCGTGATTCCCAAAGGAAGGCAAATTTATAATGCAATTATAAAACTGAGCAACAAATTGGACTATGTTTTCACAGGTAGCCCACATACTGGCCAGCAGAACCCAGAAAGGTCCCAGACTTAATAGATTTTGCGGTGACAAAAAACATTCCACGCATTATAATAAGCGCCAAAGCGCTCTCGGACCTTTCATCTGACCATTCGCCAGTGCTACTAACTCTTCTTCAAAGTTCAGAAACTACAGATCACCCCCAGAGACTGACATCGCACAAAACAAACTGGTTAAAATATAAAATGTATGTAAGTTCTCACATCGAACGAACCCCGCAGCTCAACATCGAAGCGGACATCGAAAGATCCACAGATGCTCTTGAAGATGTACTCGTGGCAGCAGCCACTATTTCAACAACACAATCAAAGGACGTGCAAATCAAGCATTTCAAAACTAATCTGCAATTGGAACAGCTTGTACTGGAAAAGAGGCGTCTGCGACGTGCTTGGCAAACCAATAGATCGCCATCTTCAAAACAACGTCTTAAGGAAGCAACTCGCACACTAAACCGGGCCCTGAATAAAGAAACTAGTACAAAACATCCTCTGTGGAGGGCTCACCCAAATCTAAGCCTCCAATCTAAACAGTCACTCTGATAACAAACCCATCAGGCTTCACATCTCCGAAGCGTTTTCCAGCCGAACCCTGCCTCTGGTCCATTTCTCCTACCACAAATCCAATCGGAAACTATATCCTTACCAACCTTGTTTCCGCCAAAAGAGAACGCGAAAGTGATCGGGGATCTGAAACCGAAAAAGGATCCGGTAAGTGACCTAATACCACCAAAAATTATAATTGAACTTCCAAGCTCTGCTATTGAGGCTACTTGTAAACTCTTCACACGTCTCGGCAACTATACGAGCAAATGGAGAAAAATCTACTATCATAATGATACCGAAGCCCGGAAAAGACCACAGAATTCCTTCGTCCTACAGACAAATAAGTTTACTATCGTGCCTGTCTAAATTGTTCAAAAAATGCCTTCTTACACGCATAATACCATATCTGGAAGCACACAACGTTATCCCGGCACATCAATTTGGCTTCCGTCAAAGACATGGTACAATCGAACAAGTTAACAGAATAACATCAAATTGCAGCGCAATATTCCTCGATGTATCTCAAGCTTTCGATCGAGTCTGGCTCGATAGCCTCATGCATAAGATCAAAACACCCTTGCCTACACACAAAAGAGTCTTCGCAGTAAGGTGCAACACAACAACATCTGACGACTACATTATCGAGGCTGGAGTCCCGCAAGGAACCGCACTTGGGCATACTCTGTTCTTCCTATATGCAGAGGACATTCCTACAAATGAGCAGCTAACAACATCTATGTTCGCTGACGACACTGCAATCCTAAGTCGTCCCAAGCAAAGCAACAACACAACTTGCCAATCACCTCATCGTAGTTGAGAGGTGACTATCTGATGGATGTATTAAAATAAATAAACAAAAATGTAAACACTTAAGGTTTACTCTCAACAGGCAAACATGACTTCCACTTTCATTGAATAGTAAGCCGATTCCCCAAGTCAACGACGTCCACCTCGACAGACGACTAACCTGAAGAAGACACATCGAATGCAAGAAACTACACCTAAAACTAAAAGCCAACAGCTTCGCCTGGATATTAAACATTCGTTCGGCCCTGCGTCTGGACTACAAGGTCCTGCTCTACAACTCTTCTCTAAAGCCTATCTGGACATATGGCTGCCAGCTATGGGGGAACGCGAGCAGCAGCTTACAACGCGCACAATCGAAAATCCTGAGGACTATCTCTGAGGCACCGTGGTATATTCGCAACCATAACATCCACGGCATTCTTGCAGTAAAAGATTGACAAACAAAAGACGACCTACAAACAAAAACTCTCCGTCCACCCAAATCATCTCGCAAGAGGCATGTCTCGGGTTTCCAGCAGAACCCGCCTTCAACGCAACGACCTTCCAACCCAGCAATAATTCTCAGGGCCGTTAGATATATTACTTTAAGACTTATTGTTAGTATCCGAAAGGAGAAGATTCAATAAATAAATGGCGGATAATTTTAAAAGCCTCTGTAATTGCATGTATTTGATTATTTCCTTTTTTATGAAGGGGAATAATAAATGATTCCTTTCAAATAAGTGGGAAGTGAGAAGTTTCCAAAGATAAGGTAAACTATTTGTGCAGAGGTCTACACAGAGTTTCAGCACAGTATCTAAGCACGGCTGTAACTCCGTCGGGACCTGGTGAATAGGCTGGCTTAACTTTATGGAGATCCAAGAACCGCACATTTTAAATATATTGAAAAGTCTGGACATAACATTTTTTAGGTGTGACGACTCCTTAATAAACCATAGAAGATTATTTTAAATTGACGGATAGTATAACGGAACACACAGATAAAAGAAGAAGTTCAATGCATTATAAAAGATAGTAACGGCCTCAGCCATGTTAGAGCATGAATAAAATTCGGACCAGTCATAGCCAGATATAAAAGTATTTAAGCATTGAAAATTTGCCATACGAAAGCAGCGGATTCGTTTAACAGACTTTTTGGATGTTTTATTTAGCTCTGTTCTTCCATTTATTGTCAGTTCTAAGGATGATAAGGATCTTCCGGTTGTTTAAGTGGTGATGTTCTTAATAAACAAACGCCTTATGGATTTAAAACAAAACACAATTCCAGTAAACGTGCTAAGGAGTTTTTAACATGGTTTACTTGGGATAGCGCAATGTCAAGCAAGCCGTCAGTAAAGTCATGCTGCGCTAAAGGAAGTTCAATTTTAGAGTTTTCGTCTGGGGACCATGTCGCTCTAGGTATATTGAGGTCACTTAATACTACTAACTGATCTCGATCTGACAATTTTTTGGAAATGGACTGGATAGCGGAAAGGTGATTCGCGTAAATTGGGATCTCCGATGATGGTGGGATATATGAACAAGTATTATATATAAAACTACCGGAAAACAATAATTTTATATCTAGGAATTCGATGTCATTAAATTTTTCAAAAGTTAGTAATTCAGACGGAAGGGTTGAGTCGACAGCAATCAGGACTATACCTCCACGTCTGGACTGATGATCAAGCCTGCAAATTGTTAACTTACCCGGGAGAATTTCGGAGCTAAGAATATCCGGCCTTAACCAGGTTTCTATATATACCATAATATTATATGGGAATGAAAAACTATCCGAGTTACTAAGTAAGCATATTCTGATAGGAAAGAAAAAAGGAGGAGGCTAGTTTTTTGAGACAGAAGAGGATGTGGAGGGCGCTGGGGACGGTTCTTTAATTTTCCATTTTCCCAGAACTATTCTTTTTATACTTGTTACTCGTACAGTAAAAGGGTATATTGTATTCGTGCAAAAGTATGTAACAGGTAGAAGGAAGCGTTTCCGACCCTATAAAGTATATATATTCTTGTTCAGGATCACTAGCCGAGTCGATCTAGCCATGTCCGTCTGTCCGTCTGTCTGTCTGTCCGTATGAACGCTGAGATCTCGGAAACTATAAAAGCTAGAAGATTGGCATTTTGCATGTAGATTTTAGGAGTTCCTACGCAGCGCAAGTTTGTTTCAAAATGGTGCCACGCCCCCTCTGACGCCCACAAGCCACAAGCTGTGGCTACAGTTTTGATGCTATTATGAAAATTTTAATTGATATGTATTTGTTTCGTCAATACCTATCGATTGGCCAATTCGATTTACCAATTTCAAAAAACTAACTTCTAACCTCCTTCTTTCCTATCAGAATGCAAGAGGCTTGCGTTGCAAGCTCACTAAATTGTATTCCGATAGCCTTTCCTTTGCATCTCATATTATTGTGTTTACAGAAACCTGGTAAAATCCGGAGATCTTTAGCTCCGAAGTTTTTCCAGGTAAGTACACAATATATAGGTATGACCGTCCCTCTAGACGGGGAGGTGGAGTCTCAATTGGAGTTGATTCAAACCTCCCGTCTGAGGAGCTATTTTTTGATGAATTCAATACCAATGAATTTATTTGTGTAAAGTTATTGCTTCCTGTAAGCTCTATATACATAACTTGCTCATATATTCAGCCGTTGTCTGAACTTCCTGATTATTTAAATTACCTTTCCGTTATTAAGTCTGTTGCAAATAAGCTTTACGATAGGGTTAAGTTGGTAGTTCTAGGTGATTTTAATATACCTGGAGTTATTTGGTCCACTGAAGATGGATCGAATGTCTTACTACCTATAGCACAGCATGATTTTATTGACGGCCTGCTTGACATATCTTTATCTCAAGTAAGCCATGTTCGAAATTCTTTAGGTCGCCTTCTTGATTTGTGTTTTGTATCAAATCCTGAAGGTGTGTTTCTGTCCAGAGTAGCACCACTCACGCAACCTGAAGATCCATATCACCCTACAATAGAACTTTCATTTGATACGGGTAGAGTTATAGAAGAAAAATCAGAAAAATCATCCAAAAGAATACATTGTTTTCGCAAGGCAGACTTTCGGAGACTAAATAATTTTATTTCTGGCTTTAATTGGTCTGATCTTTACCTATGTAATAATATGTCCAATGCAGTTAATGTTTTTTACACTGCAATAAACTCATTTTTTAATTCCTGTGTTCCGTGCTACTATCCGTCAATTTCCAATAAATCACCTTGGTTTAGCAACACTTAAGAAACATTTTTATAATTTCGTTAAAACCAAGCGTAAATCTAAATTTTTCCTTCCACGCTGTTGTCCGAAAACATGACGGCAACCACACGTCAGGCAATAGCCGATTTATTTGCTCAAACGACTTACTCTAATTTAGATTATTCATCACAGCCTTATTCTTACACCATATCCAAGTCAATCCTCATATTCTGTCCCACTTTAACAGAAAGCTCTCTTCTTTTGGATCTTCTTCGTATTAAGCCTGTTTATTCGCCAGGGCCCGATGGTATTCCTGGGTGCGTGCTTAGGTATTGCGCTAAGGCCCTGTGCAAACCTCTTCACAAGTTGTTTACCTTATCTCTAGAAACTTCCCAATTCCCAAATATTTGGAAATAATTTTGTATTCCTCTTTTCGAAAGAGGTAATAAGTTAGAAGCCAGTAACTTCAGAGGTATTTTTAAAAAATCATTACTCCTCATTTGCAGCACCTTTGTAGATCAATCATTTCTCCGTGTCAACACGGATTTATTAAACGTAGATACACAATCACAAACCTTCTAGAGCTTACTAAATTTGTGATAAAAGGCTTTAAAAGTAGTTTTCAAACAAACGTCATTTACACTGACTTTAGGAAAGCATTTGACTCTGTAAATCACTTACTTCTTGACCTGATCTGCTTAAATGGATTTCAAGTTATCTCAGACCGAGGTGAGTCTGCGCGAAAAAAAAAGTCTGCGACAATTACTATTGTTTGTGTTTTAATATTTCTGTGATGTCGTCATTGTTTTAAATTTTTGTAAAAACGTAAATTTTTTTTTGTGTCAATTAATTTTTGTCAATGTCAATGGTAGTCAATAATGGTAGGCGATGTTTTTGTAGTGGTACATCTTGATCAATAAAAACATTTTTAAAACTATCCGTAAGAGATTTATTTATTAGAACAATTTGGAATTGATAATAAATTGTTTATTATCATTTTCAATTAATTTATTGATTTTATTCTGTACTGTATCGTATACTGTATAATCATTGTGGTCCGGAGTTACATACAACCATTTCCACACAGTGTCTGACCCATTTATTCCCCTTTATTGTCTAGTTGATATTAACTGAGATAAAATTAATTGGATTACTTCTATGTGATATTTAATTTCCTATTGTGACTTTTTTTTAGTATCCCTTTTTATATTATCTGATTCCAAATGTATTATTTCTTTATAAAAACTATATTTAGTTAAGTGGCATAAATCTGCGTTTGAATGTTACGACAATATGTCTTTATTATCTGTTCGGTCATGCCGCAGCCTAAATAAATTCTTCAAGTTTCTAATCTTAACGTAAATTGAATTCTCGATCTTTGTTTTTTGCCTTTTCTATTTGCCCTGCGTGGCATCTCTTTCAATTACTGTAATTGCTACTCCTTTTGAATTCCTTCGCCGATCACTGCCTGGCCCTTTGTCCACGGCAAGCATGTACTTAAGTTTAGTTTCGATTTTGTACTCGTTCCCTGAAGGCACGGTCGCAGATCACCTGCCCATTCTCGTTTATACTTTCGCTGTTAAATGGCACAGACAAATCGGTCTGCCTGCCCAACCAAATAATCTTAAACATTAAACTTTGTAATTAAGGCCTTGGTGTCTTTTAGAATAAAATTAGTGCATATTTAATTGAAATCTTGTGCGGTTTAATTTTAATTTGGCACCATCAAAGGTTAGCGTTAGTGAAAAAGCTCACAGACCCAATAAATAATAAAAGATATTCAATTATTTCAGAGTTTGCTAATAAAATAAGGTGTAACATAAGCACCTGTTTGTACATTATTCTGGAACAAGAAAGGAAGCAAAGTTCGGCATGCTGAAGTTCATATACCCTTGCAGTTATTACAAATCGACTACATTTCGATTTCCATGCCTCTATTACTAAAAACAATGAAGCTATGTCGATTTTGCGCTGCATTTTGCCATCGTTTCTATGGCAGCTGTATGATATAGATGTCCGATTTTAATTTAATTAAAACCGTAACTCCACAATATTTAAATATTACCAAATCCCAAAGAACAAAATAAAAAATTAAAAACAACAAAGTAATAATTTTTTTGAATTTTTTTCCGAGTGTTCCTATGGGAGCTATTTGATATAGTCGCCCGATCCCGCTTGTAGCGTTTTTTATACTATCTACAATAGAAAGACAACTTTTGGGGAAGTTTCAAGGAGATAGCTTTAAAACTGGAGGACTAGTTTGCGTAGAAACGGACGGACGGACGAGCGGACGGACAGACGGACATGGCTAGATCGACTCTCCTGGTGATGCTGATCAAGAATATATATACTTTATAGGGTCGGAAATGTCTCCTTTACTGCGTTACAAAAGCTTGCAACGCAGTGTAGGAGACATTTCCGACCCTATAAAGTGTATATATTCTTGATCAGCATCCTTTACTGCGTTACAAAAGTTTGCAACGCAGTGTAGGAGACATTTCCGGCCATATAAAGTATATATATTCTTGATCAGCATCACCAGGAGAGTCGATCTAGCCATGTCCGTCTGTCCGTCCGTTTCAATGCAAACTAGTATCTCAGTTTTAAAGCTATCTGCTTGAAACTTTCCCAAAAGTTGCCTTTCTATTGCAGGTAGTATATAAAAATACAAAATAAAGAATAAATAAATAAAAAAAAAAAAATTATTATTGATGATGTTAAAACGAAAAAAACATTTGTGGAAAAGTGCATAGTGGAATCAAGTGGCAGTGTATTCATCGCGACTTCTGTACATGCGATTCCACGGGCACAGAATTATTAAATAAAATTTTTGGAAAATGCTTAAGTGAAATCAAATGTCAGTGTATTCATCGGGACTCCCAAAATAAAACATACAAAATAAAGAATAAATATAAAAAAAAAAATTATTGATGATTTTAAAACAAAAAAAGAAACATCTGTGGAAAAGTGCATAGTGGAATCAAGTGGCAGTGTATTCATCGCGACTACTGTACATGCGATTTTACGGGCACAGAATTATTAAATAAAATTTTTGGAAAGTGCATAAGTGAAATCAAATGTCAGTGTATTCATTGCGACTCCTGTACATGAGATTCACTGGCAAAAAAATTATAGATACAAAATAAATATTTGAAGAAACAATATAGAAATAAATAAATTTTAAATAAAAGAAATTTTTTGTGTGCATCTACATTTTTCTATCATTATTTTATGAAAAAGAATTTTTACTAAAGTCTTTACCTTCACAGGGTATACTACTACGCTCAAACATACACTTCTGGTTAGGATAACAACACGAACAACACTAAGTATAATACTTTAGGTATAAGTTATACACCAAGCATTTGTAAAAAACAAAAAAAAGAACAAAGAAAAGAGACAAGAGCCTTAAATTATACATACCCATACCATTACCCATAATTAGGGACACTTACACACCCATATTACTAATAAGAATACAACGCCCAATCATAAAAGTTTCAACACAAGAGAACAGTACAAACAGTAAGACATATCTACTAAGGTGGATTCGTTTTTCATGTCGAACTTAGGTAAGGTTAAAAATATATTACCCGCGAGAAAGGCTACCACTAGGAGTGCCTCTAAGACTCCTGCGGGTAACGAACAAGATATTCCGAATAATTCGATTTCTATTAGACCACCCTCAACCTCCACAATGAATTCAAGTACAACGTCCCCGTCACCCCTAGTACCCAATGCCATTAATCCGGCAGAATTATTCGCATCCATGCGAATTCCAGACGTGATCCGCTTTCTGCCAACTTACGCTGGTGACCCGTACACTCTAAACGAGTTCATCACCAACGTAGAAGAGGTGATACTCATGATTCCTGGCACTGACCAAACTCCATACGGCCAAATTTTATTAAGGGCTATTAGGCAAAAAATAGAAGGGAAGGCTAATTGCTTCAGGGGCGAGCCTAAATTGGGATGAAATCAGGGATGCACTACTATTGCACTGTAAAGATAGAAGAGTTGAGGACACTTTAATGATGGAATTATACAATTTGCCACAAAAACAACTTCAAGTGCAGAGGTTGTATGATCAAATTACTAAAATCAGGCTGGCGTTGTTCAGACTCATTGAATCCGAGGAGAACGAGCAAATCGCTATTAGAATCAGGAAGAAGGGGGTAGTCCAGAGCCATAAATTCCTTACGCACCAGGTCAATCTCCAAGATTTCATTTTTGGCGTCGACAATTTTGAAAAAGCGATAATAGAACTAAAAAAGATCGCACACGCGGATGACGCTATAGACATTCTTTCGACTAAGATTAAACAACTGAAGTATAGGATAGATGCATTACTTCCCAAGAGTAGACATAGACGTGGGTTAATTAATGGATTGGGAAGTGTGATTAAGGTTGTTACCGGTAATCTAGACGATGCCGACGGACAGAGAATAAATAATAATCTAAAGACCGTAGCCGAGAACGAGGTAAACATTATTAATAAAATTGACAAGCAAGAAATAATCAATAATGACATTAAATCTAGATTCGACAATATTACACAACACATTAACAAAGAACAAGAAATAATTAATCATTTCATTAATAACTATAAATACACAGTCTTTAAAACAATGAACACAGAACATAAAGCTCTACACACTCTTCAGTATAAGTCCCGAATTAACATAAACATTGATGTACTGTCTAATTATCTAAGTAATATCGAAGAGAGCATGTTGCTCGCAAAATTAAAAATCGTACCAACATTCATTGTAAACCTAGAAGAAACAAAATTAGACAAGAGATCAATGACACCCACTTTACAGAAATGTCAGATGAAAACATTTTTAAATTATTAGATTTAGAAACATTTATGGTCGAAACCAAAATAAATTTTAGAATTAAGGTACCTACCTTCGACAGCTTGATATATGATTCCATCCATATTATTCCGACACCAATAAACGGGTCGAAGTTTTTGATTCTACCTAACTATATGACTACTCATAATAACCATAGCGCTAAATACTTTAATGATAAGTGTAGTAATGTACAGGGATATTTCATATGCGAAAACTCGGCAGCAAGTTTGAGTGATGCCAGCTCCGAATGTCTCTCTGGGATCCTTTCATCACGAACAGCAAACTGCATAACTAAAGACGTGGGCATACAAGAAAAAATCATGTAAGTGGAACCAGCTCATATCTTGATTTTTAATACAAACAACTCTACAATTGAGTCAAATTGCTCTCAAAAGAATTTTATAAGTGGATCTGCTTTTATTACCTTCAAGGACTGCACCCTATGCATTAACGGAATCCAGTACGACAAAGAACTACCAATGTTCAATAACAAATTTGAAGTCTCCATGGCTGAGATGGAAAAAATCAATATCCTGGACAACGTAGAAGATTTAAGCCTTCACAAACTAAATTTGAGGGCTATCAATGACACCAACTCGATAATCCATTGGAAAAGAATTACAACAACAAATTTTGGAGCCATCTATTTTTTATTATGCACTGGAATTATATTTACAATTATTATTGTCATCAAAAAGAAGAAGATCGTTATATCCACCCTTCCGGAGACTACTTTCGTGACGACCACACCTTCGTTCTGGCAGTCCCTCCAATCCAGGGGGGGAGGAGTTACCGTCCAGGGACGATACGTTGAGCCTCCGACCAAGCCACCCAGAGCTACCCTAGAAACGGTACGCTGACTGAGCGGCCACTGAACCTACACTTCACATTGCAATTATGTTGCAATCAAAACATTGCCCAAACTCAGCAACGACCACTAGCCGTTGCCCCGTTGCTGACTTGGCAACAGGATGCCCCCACCCTGATGCCGCTGAAATATGACCACCAGACACTTCGTATGATTTCCTGATAAACATTCTTAAAGTTATATATAAGCTTTTATGTATCATATATAAGATTTTCATGTACACTTGGCAGCGGCGGCTATTTAGCCACCGCTGAAGAATATATTAATTCAGTCTTGTATGACAAATCAAATCGCACAGATCTACTTGTTATTCAATCAAACATCAGCTCCTACAAAACCTACAAGGGAATCTGGGAAACACCTTCGGACTTCTAGCCGAACGTTTTACTGTAACTCACGCAGTACATAAGACGGAACGGTAGGGATCGGCCAACTGTATCCAATAGCCGACATATAACTGATTGTTCGGAAATGCCATAACTTTGGTGTTTTTAAAGTTAGGAAGTTGGTATTTTTATGGGTTTTATTTGTGGCCAGCCAATATAATTTACAGGATATTCTGCAAGGATATATCAACTTCGGCTTAATAGAACTGTTAATCCAATTAGAAGACCGGATTCCAATACTTCGATTTCATAAAATAAATGTCATATTTTAAATATATTTATAATACGGTAATATTTAATAATTGAATTTCCATGAAATGTAGATAAAAATTCACTTTTGTAATATAACAAGCAGTGGCTCCTGCGTCTATTAAAATCTTTAACTGGTCATTAGTTTTTTTGTATATTCTTTTTAAAAATGACATTCACCTGTAGGTGTATGATTTTAAAAATGGTCTTCATTGATATTATTTAATCTCGTTACTTAATTAGCCGGCTGATTTACTATTCCCTTTTTTGAGATTAAGTTTGCTCTCTGTTTTGATTTATGCGATAGTAATTTAAGCGATTATTATTGTGATAATGACTATTATTATATATTCCTCGATTATTATGCGAATTATTATTACATTTATTATACCCGTTACTCGTAGAGTAAAAGGGTATATTGTATTCGTGCAAAAGTATGTAACAGGTAGAAGGAAGCGTTTCCGACCCTATAAAGTATATATATTCTTGTTCAGGATCACTAGCCGAGTCGATCTAGCCATGTCCGTCTGTCCGTCTGTCCGTCTGTCTGTCTGTCTGTCCGTATGAACGCTGAGATCTCGGAAACTATAAAAGCTAGAAGTTTGGCATTTTGCATGCAGATTCTAGGAGTTCCTACGCAGCGCAAGTTTGTTTCAAAAAGGTGCCACGCCCCCTTTAACGCCCACAATCGCTCATATACGATTTAAAAAATTTAAATATTTCGGAAAAGTAAAAATGCAGTTTTATTGTGTTTATAAATACCTATCGAAATGTAGAAGAAATTTTTCAAATCGGACCATTCGTTAAAAAGTTATCCGTGATCAAAGTTTCTATCTCCATCTCCCTCGCACTCCCTTTACCTGAGTAACGGGTATCTGATAGTCGAGGCACCCGACTATAGCGTTCTCTCTTGTTTTTATTTTGGTTTGTTGTTTTTGATTGTTATTTTAATTGTTTTTGCAAAAGTTTCCATTTTGTGGCCAATTATTATTTTGGCTATAATTCCAATTATTACCCATATTACTAGTATTATTATTTTGTCTGGAATGTACTGGCTGAAATCGTAATTTTAATCCTGATTTTATTTTTATTTTTTAATATATATAAATAGGTCGATACCAAAACCGACATAAATATATATAAGTTATGACCAGTCATGGTCAGAGGGGGGATAATTCCCCTTATATTACATAAATGATATGATTTTCATAGTGATTCGTCCTGCTGGTCCTTCGTCCTTTTTACTCTCGTCCTTCTTACTTCGTCCTTCTTATTCCTTTTTATTTAAAACGATTTTACTTTAAAATAAAACTGTAATCGATTTCTTTCGTTACAAGCGGTTTTATTATTTAGAAATGTTGTAGTGCTCAGATCGGGGGTACAAATAGAATTAATTCTAACAATTATATTTTTGTGGCTTGTTGTCTTGTGCAGCGCCGCTACGTCAGCAGACCGCTGGGTGTCTGACCCGAAGTGTTTCTCCACTCCAGATGCTAACGCTGCACTTATGCCTGGGCTCGGCGAAGGGTAGGGTTAGCGGCGGCTATAGCTGAGTCAGCTTATAAATGTTTCACTAACTATTTAATACACACTTCCCTTTATGTTTTTATTGTGAAACAGTTGTAAAAAAATTAAAATAATCTGTTGGCAGCCCTCCTGGTCTGGAAACCGAGAGTAAAATTTTACCTTAGGAGTTCCCAAGCTATTTTTTTAAATGAGATTTGTGAAAAATTTTTCCCGATCTTGTTTTTATGGCCGTAGGGTCAGGTCATCCTGAACCTCTTCAGGCTTGAATCGCTGCTTTTCTTTTGTTTTAATCTGTTTGTTGGCGACATATACCGTGTCACCCTGTTCGTAAGAAATTGGGTGGCTTCTATTTTTATTGCGCCCATTGTTATCTTCAAAAGTTTGCTGTTTGAAATTGGACAAACCCTGGTAATTTATTCTAGAGTTACGATTGAAAAAAAATATCCACGGGTCTTTTATTCGTCACCGAGTGGACATAGTTATTGTACCATACAGGTCAGATACGTGACAATAGGTATAAGTTCTGTGGGTTTAAAAGTCTGATATTCGCCTTTCAAGCATCGATATATTTCCATGAAGGTAGAATGAAATCTTTCTACCTGGCCGTTTACATCGCTTTTTTGAGTAGGAGTATGGTATAACTCAATTCGCAGTGTTCGCAAATAATTCAGGACAGTTGGGCACAGAAGACCTCTTTCGTTGTCCGACACTATAATTCTAGGTGCTGTGAAATAATGGAGTGCATCTAATAGTGTCTCGCGGAGATTCATTGCTGACTTTGATTGCAAGGGAAAAAGTTTGGCAAACTTGGAGAATTTGTCGATGCAACTGAGATAAATTTTCTTTTCTAATGTGAAAACGTCGATATGAAGTATTTCACACGGATAATTTGGGATAGGAGTTGGTTGCAGCAAGGGTTTATTGGGGTGCCTGTCGTATTTTTGCAGCTTACAAATGGTGCAGGTCGAAAGCTGTGCACGAATAATACTCGCCATCCTGGTGAAGTAATATTTTTCCAAGACTTGAACGCGGACCTCTTTTGTTCTTCTATGGGCTCTGCGATGTTCTTTCTCGATAATTTCGCAAATTTGCTCTTCATCTGTGATATCTTCTACCAGGCGTTGCGTTATACGAATTTTATATAATTTGAAATTTTGGGAGCAACAGGTTTGTAGGAGTTGCAAGTAATCGTCGGGGATTTTAATTCCATTAATTACTGAGGGTTTCAAGTATTTTATAAGTGAGTCTATGAGGGTTGATGGTGTATGGTCAACAAGCGGAATTGAATTGCGCACATATCCAACTTGTGGGTGTTCGCACAAATAATCAGACAAATCTGGACAACAAATTAATTGATTTCTGTAGACATTAATCGGGGTTTCTACGTGAGGAATAAAATGAGATGCATCTTGAAGAGCGCTATGAATTGTAGCAATCGAATCGGAATCGGAGGCTTTCTCGGAGCCAGAGCCAAGGTGATTTACATATGTTGTGACTCGTGACAGAGCATCGGCCACTATGTTCGATTTTTCGGGTTTATAAATTAATTCACAATTATATTCTTCAATACGGGCTTTCCAGCGTTTAAACTTGGCGTTAAAATTCCTATTACCCAGAGCAAATGTTAAAGGCTGGTGATCGGTGTAAATCTTAATAGATCCAGCACCATACAGATAAGAACGAAGATTATCTAAGGCCCATACTATCGCGAGCATTTCTTTTTCATTAGTGGCGTAGTTTTCCTCTGTTTGACTCAAAGATCGGGAGATATACG
Source organism: Drosophila carrolli (assembly GCA_018152295.1). Lineage (NCBI taxonomy): Eukaryota > Metazoa > Arthropoda > Insecta > Diptera > Drosophilidae > Drosophila > Drosophila carrolli. The sequence goes on along the minus strand of JAECXJ010000296.1, from coordinate 1,402,237 downwards.
CTATGGGCCGATCTTTGCCAGAGTCCACTTGAGAGAGGACTGCCCCGAATGCGTAGTTTGACGCATCCGTGGTCAGGCTTTCATCGCTTCTTCACCGAGTTCGACTGGAATTTTTTGGACTGTGAGGACTTCACTCTAGCGAATTCCCCTCGGGTTAAATTTGTTAAGGGTTTTGCGACTTTTGCATAGTCCTTGATGAATTTTCTATAATAGGAAGTCATGCCAAGGAAACTCTTTAATTCTTTGACGGTGTTGGGTGGTTTCATTTTCGTGACACCCTCGACCTTTTTTCCGTCTGCTTTAATGCCGTTTCCAGTTACCACGTATCCTAGAAATTCAACATGCGTTGATAGGAAATTTGTTTTTTCCAAATTTACCTGGAGTTTGGCTTTTTCCAATTTGTCAAAGACAGCACGTAGGTTTTTTCAATGGCTATCATAGTCTTCACTAAAAACTATTATGTCGTCGATGTACACGTAGCATATTTTGCCAATGTGTTCCTTTAATACATCGTCGATCATCCTTTGAAAAATCACAGGGGCGTTTTTCAGTCCAAACGGGAGACGAAGAAATTCGTACTTCCCATTTAATGTTGAAAATGCCGTTTTAGGAGTGTCGTATTCCAACATGTAAATTTGATGAAATTACGAAGTTAAATTGAGGGTGGTAAAGTATTTAGCTTTTCCCAGACTAGCTAGAATTGAATTTATATCCAGTATTGGGTAGGCGTCCGCGATTGTGACAGCGTTCAAGCGCTTGAAATCGATGACCATGCGGTATTGTTTTTCTCCGTTCGGTTTGGGCTTTTTTGGAACTACTCAGACCGGGGAGTTATATGGACTTTTTGATGGTTTTATAATACCATCCCGCAAGAGTTCCTCTATTTGTCTATCCACTTCCCCTCTCATGTTGGTAGGGTAGGGATAGCTATTTGAGTATATAGGGTCTGAGGTGCTTGTGCGAATCTCAGCCCTGACGCTAGTGTCTACAGCCTCTCCGGGCGAAAGTGGTTCAAAAATTTTGAAATATTCGCTGATAAGCGCGTTTAAGGCTTCTTTTGCGAATTCGGGGTGTGTTGCATCCATTAATAGGTGTATATTCAAGGATTTTTTGGCAAGAAGGGGTATTTTAATACCGGGTGATATGGTTAGAAGATCGTTTTTCCTATCGATAAGGGCCTTTAATGTTTTTAACGTGTCATCTCCAATAATGCCGTCAAATGATTTGAGTCCGGGAAGGACAAAAAACGTGACAACTGTATCGTTTCCTGTTGGTTTAAAAAATGGTCCCGTTATACTGTATGTGATTTTAATGTCACCCCCAGCAGATTGGACAATGAATGGTGTAGATAACGTTGTGGAACCGGCGGAATTTTTGGGGCTTATAAAGTTGTTATTAGCGCCGGTGTCTATGAGGAATTGTAACTTAGCCCCATTTCTAGTCCCATATTCTATGTATGGTATACTAGAGAGGCGTCGGTCATAAAATTTGATTCCCCACAGGCTACTTCTTGTACGGGGGAACAATGTTCTAATCCTTGAGGTGGGTCTGATAGTTCCTCAGCCTCGTTACCAGACTGTTGTTGGTAGTATTCATTGGAGGCGGAGTTCGAGAATGAAGTGGACTGTATATTGTGAAGCCTTTGTGGATTCAGGTTGGAGTTAGCGCTCGGACTTCGTTTGATGCCGCCGGCCTCTCCTTGACGCGAGTTGAAATTAGACCTATAGCTCTGACCTGATTGGTTCGGCTCATATTTAATAGCTGGTCTAGCCCCCTGAAATCTTGGTGGGCCCTGTATGCTTCCACTTGGAGCATAGTTGTGACCTGGACTCATCTGCGGCCTATAGTTAATTTGATGTGTCTGAGGGAATCTCGGTGAATTAGGCTGCCTATAGCCTTGGTAACCTTGGTTAAAGGTTTGTTTAAATAAGGGCGCTCTTGGTGTAGGGTTCCTTGGTTCCATTCTCTGCAACTCCACACAAATGGAGTATGCTTCGTGGACGTTCGCAGGCTTACGTATTATTAAAAGCCTAGACGCGTGGCCACTTAGCCCTCTAATAAAGGCGTTGAGAGCCTTGTCCCTTTGCCCAGCAAGGAAAGCGTTTGTTATCTCCGTGGAGTAACCCATGCTTTTTATCCTATTCATGATTAGGGAGATATGGTTATTTACTTTAAGGTAGAAGTCCTCTAATTTCTGACTGCCCTGGGTCATTTGGGTTAGCTCATACTCCAACGTACCGACATCTCTTTTGTCGGCATAGTGTAGCGCTAGTACCCTTTTAACTTCATCCCAGTCATCATCCTTTACGTTATAGGCATTAAGCGCCATATCGGCGTTGCCTCTAATCTTCTGCCTAATTTGATCGAGAACCGACCTGTACAAGGGCCTCTCCCGGATGACTTCATAGTCGTTAATAATCGATTGGGCCCTATTAATCCAAGAAACATACTTCTCGGAATCCCCCCGAAGGTTAGAAGTTCCTTTACACAATCCGGCACTGCCAAAGATTCTTTGAGTTCGTACTCTGTACGAGGACGCGTTAGTGGTAGCGGTATATTCGCTACTGGGTTACGCCGCTCGAAGTCGGTTTCGAGAACATTTACCCTAGCCCCCATTTTCTTAACATCCTCCTTCATGCCCACCATTTGTGTGGTTAAGGCCGCAATAGTGGAGTCGAGTCGGTTTAGTACCTCATTCATTTCCTCCATTTTGAATCGTAAAAGGGTATTTATTTTTGTTGAAATTGGTTTAATGGGGAGTCTTAAGTTTTTCTTATATCTCGGGTCGAGGTGGGATGGTTGGCAACAGATTTATTTCTTGGATTTAAATAAGTATCAAAATTAAGTTTAAATAGCTTTTTCCAATTTTTATTAGATAGTAGAATAAATTTTTATTTGTAAGAAATTAATTTCTAAATTATATTTCTCTTTATTTTTATTGATAAACTTATTTGTAGGAAATTGGTTTTTAACTATATTTTCGATTTTTCTTTATTTTTATAAATAGGGAAATATGTGTAGAAAATTGTTTCACTCACCATTTTATCCTTTTTATTGGCCTCTTTGCCTTGTGTTTAATGGAATTGTTCAATGTGTTTATTTCAATTTCTTCTTACAAGGTTATTATTCTGAAAGTAAATAAGAATTAGTTTTCGTTTCATTTTTGTCTAAAAAAAAATTTTGGTCAGATTTCTTGGTGTGTGTGCGGTTTATTTTTTCCTTATTTTTTTATTTGTGTGTTCTCTCTTATTTGGTAAGTGTGTCAATAGGCGCAGTGGTCCGTATTTCTCCGTTTTGGCGTTTCGCCTACTAAGGTACAGTTGCCACACAATCCACTGGGCAGCTTTTTTGAATACATTCCACATTCGTTAGCCTTTCCAGCAGATTGCCACACACAATTTTAAAACATTGGTTTCTGATTATTATTATTATATTTTTTTATTATATTTTTTTATTTAAATATTTTTCCGCTCGCAAATTAATTGCCGCAGCGGTTATCTTGTTATACCCTTGCAGAGGGTATTATAATTTTGGTCAAAAGTGTGCAACGCAGTGAAGGGGACATCTCCGACCCTATAAAGTATATATATTCTTGATCAGGATCACCTCCTGAGTTGATATAGCCATGTCCGTCTGTCCGTCTGTCTGTTTCTACGCAAACTAGTCTCTCAGTTTTAAAGCTATCGAGTTGAAACTTTGCACACACCCTTCTTTCCTTTGCACGCAGTATATATGTCGGAACGGCCGGGATCGGCCGACTATATCCTATAGCTGCCATATAACTGAATGATCGGAAATGCCATAACTTTGGTGTTTGTAAAGTTAGGAAGTTGGAATTTTCTATGGGTTTTATATTTAGCCAATCAATTCGACCTACCAAATTTCATAAGGATCGGCCGACTATATCTTATAGCCACCATATAACTGATTGATCGGAAATGCCATAACTTTGGTTTTTGTTAAGTTAGGAAGTTGGGATTTTCTATGGGTTTTATTTTTAGCCAATCAATCCGACCTATCAAATTTCATAAGGATCGGCCGACTATATCCTATAGCTGCCATATAACTGAACGATTGGAAATGCCATAACTTTGGTGTTTTTAAAGTTAGGAAGTTGGGATTTTTTATGAGTATTAAGAATGCATCTTATGAATAATTTTGGAGAATATAATTTACAGAGTATTCTGCAAGGGTATATCAACTTCGGCTCCGCCCGAAGTTAGCTTTCCTTTCTTGTTTATTATGATTTATCGCAATTTTTTTTACGCTCGCGAATAAGCTACCATTTGGGGTGGACTTATCGCCGCAGCGGACTATTGCCTTCTTTTTTGTTAACTCGGTTTTTTATTTGTGCCCGCGAATATGCCGCGCAACAGTGTGCGTGGACAAATTGCCGCGGCAGGTTCACCGATATTTTTATTCACAATTTTTTTGCGCCCGTGGGGAGTGGCAGCTCTGAACGGCAGCACCCCTACTGCAGCGGATAACTGTGTAACTTTCACCAATATTCTCACTTTAATATTTTTTCTTCACACAAAGCAACATTTTTTTTATTTTAAATTTTATTTAACTTAATTTTACACACACAACACCGTATTCTGAATATTTCCCCTTTTCTTTTCCTTTTCTTTTTTCTTTTTTGGGGGGGTTTCTTCCACTTCCACAGGGAAGTGGAGACTGCTCGGGCGCCAGTTATGACCAGTCATGGTCAGAGGGGGGATAATTCCCCTTATATTACCTAAATGATATGATTTTCATGGTGATTCGTCCTGCTGGTCCTTCGTCCTTCTTACTCTCGTCCTTCTTACTTCGTCCTTCTTATTCCTTTTTATTGAAAACGATTTTACTTTAAAATAAAACTGTAATCGATTTCTTTCGTTACAAGCGGTTTTATTATTTAGAAATGTTGTAGTGTTCAGATCGGGGGTACAAATAGAATTAATTCTAACAATTATATTTTTGTGGCTTGTTGGCTTGTTGGCTTGGGCAGCGCCGCGACGTCAGCAGACCGCTAGCAGAGCGGTTGCAGAAATATCCAAGCCGACACCAACGGTTTTGGGTGTCTGACCCGAAGTGTTTCTCCACTCCAGATGCTAGGGTAGGGGTAGCGGCGGCTATAGCTGAGTCAGCTAGCCGACGCTCGGTTTTCTTCCGCTATTGCGCTGTTGCCGATGTAATTCGATCGCTGACGTTCCGTCGCTGTCGCTGTCGTTCTGACGTTGTTGACATTCGGTCGCTGGGTCGCTGTTGCTGCATCGCTGTCGTCGTTGGCGTTCGCTGGCTGGGTCGCTGCGTTGCTGTTGCCGGTCTCATAATTCGGCGGTGTTATTGCAGCCACTTGGAATTATAGCCACTTTAATATTGTTGCTGTTGATGACTGAGTGGGGTGAATTGAATGGGTTCCAGTTTGTGGGTAACCGAGAAGGGTGAATGGTGCGGTGTTCGGTGTCGTAGGGCTCAAGAGGGGTATAGGGAAGGGGCAGTTGGCTGGTGTTAACTTATATAATAACAAATTCGGAATTTAACACTTTAAAAAAAAAATTTTTTTATTGATCAAAATAGTGTAAACACGAACTGGGAGAGATTGGTCTGCTCCTTACAAGATTCAACTTAAATCTCAAACCTATAAACTACGCTGACGCTTATCAAACCTTCGATTTGGAGAAATAACGCGATTGATAAATTGAGAGTGTCCAAATTGAGAGCAATGAGCATGAGAGCGATCTAGGTTTAAACTGCGTCTGCAATTTTACAGTATTGGGGGATAAAAGCTTTTTAGAGTTTGGGTACATTTGTTTATAACCCAAGAGGATGTTTACATTATTTAGTAGTGTAAATATGTTTATGCGGTAGGTGTGGGTGTAGATATGATATTATATATATACAGTCAGCACAAAATTTATTCGGACACTGATTATTATCAAGTTTAACAGCTTAATTGCCGGAATTTTCGTAATTTTAGCAGGTTTTTTTGTACGTATCATAGAAACAGTGATTTTCAGAAGACATTACACAAACAAAAATGTAATTTTTTAAATTAGCCTTAAAAATATTGAAAGAAAAGCAAAAAAATTGCTAAAATGTACATTTTCGTACATTTCTCATTTATTGTGTTTATTTCTGACCTCAACGGTAATCGGCGATTATTTTAAAAGTAGTTTAGTTGAAATAACTTCGGAGTAATTTTCGGCGTGCTTTTTTTTTTGTTAGTGTTTATGTGTTTTTTTGATACGATTGGTCAAAATGGGAGGAGTTCAAGATTTGTCACTAGATTTTCGAAAATCTATCTTAAATTAATTTTTGGAAAATCGTAGTTATCGCGAAATCGGTCGAATTAATGGAAAATAACCTTCTGCAATACATAGTATAATCCAAAGATGCTTAAAAACGGAATAATGAGCTTCAAATCACAAGAAAGCTAGAAGGTCTAAGATTCTGTATTCACATGAGCGACGGAAATTTATGTCTACAGTCCTGAAAAATCCGAAAACAACATCTACAACAATTCAAAAGAATGTAGAGCAAGCGAAAATATAAAAGTTTGGGCCCAAATTATGACTTTTCAAGTTAATTTAGGAAAATATCTAATTTTACTGTTGCAAGTTCCTTGTTTTTTTGTTAAAATATATTCTAAGAATGTTAGCCTTCACGATGAAATACAAATTGCTTGTTTTCGTTTACTTTCGTTACTTTACATTAATTGGTCAGTCGTGGGAGCCGACAATTTGGTGTTCTTTCATTTGTTTATAACTCAAGAGTATGTTTATATTAATTGGCGACTCTTGCGAGCCAATGATTTTGGGTCTGACAAATGCGTAATGTAAACATGTTTATGTGGTAAATATGTGGGTGTGGGTATGTTACTTTATGTGGTAGATATGTGGGTGTGGGTATGTTACTTCCCCATCCATTAGAAAAGATCCTGTCCTCAGACGGATATATTAGGGTATATGTGAGTGGGTATATTAGTTTGTGGAGTATTTTCGTTTAATTGTAGGGTATTTTCATTTGGTGCAATATTGTTTAATTCTGTAAGATTTTCTGGGTTCTTAGTATTGTTATTGTTTTGATTTTTATATTTAATTACAATGTTTCTCGGAATACTCTTAAATTTATAGATGAAGAAAAGAATTAAAATTATAATTATTACACTTAAAATAGTAAGTATTATAATTTGAAATGTGTTATTTTTTCTTGTATGCATTCTTATTATATCTTTTGCTTCAATTATTGACAGTGGTTCTATCATTGTTACATTATTGTTTACATAAATAATTTGTGTGTAATCCATTATAGTATTTGTTATTAAGATTTCTTCGATTTGTACAGAAAAATTAAATGCTTTTACGATTTTATTTCCTTCGACAACTATTGCTTGATTTATACATGTTTGGTTTAAAATTGTTTTCGGTAAATTCCAAGTAATTAAAATATTTGGCTCTATATAATTTGTTTCATATTTTTTATAGATTTTTGTGTATCTACATTCGGCATTAGCTTGGTTTAATATTCCTCTAATGCATTTATTTGTAACTCTTTCTTTTGTGTTAAATGAAAATATTTGATTATTTTGAAAATAATATTTGCCTTCTAAAGGTTCTGTTAATATGTCATTAAATTCATTTGGGTAAGGCAAAATTTTGAATATTGAAGTTTTTATAATGTCTTTTGGGATATGAAAAATTATCAATATTTGATTAGTATTGGTTTGTAAAATGTATTAATAGTGTTGATCACTATTGATAGTGTTGATCAACAAGTTAGGTTTGGTTTTCATTTGGCGTGCATCTTGAATTATCGTATTTATTTTCGTTAATTTTCTTTGTTTTCTTATATTTAGACTTATAATGTATTATTTTTCTTCCTCTGTTAACTTCTTCGTAATGATTATCATCTAATTTTCTGATTTTTCCTGTCTTTTTAAACGGATTAGTGGTTTTTGATTTTACTAGTGGAGCTTGTCGATATCTAGTATCAAATTCAAATTTATTTTGTGATTCATTAAGTTTTTCTATTTTATTGATTTGACTGTGTATTATATTTTGGAGTTCCAGCGAAAATAAAAATATCTGCAGGAGTTCTGCCTGTCGTGTTATGTTTTGTTTTATGATTATAGACATAAAGAATAGTTTCAAGGTTAGGTTAGGACGGCTGCCAGACTGTAGCCTGGTACACTTAGACCTCTGTGGGTCCATTGTGATACCGTATGATCTCTATTTTTGGGTCCCCTATCCGTTAAGAGTCAGCCTGTAGGTTGGTCGATCAGCAAGTCCCCCATCCGGAGGATTTAATAAAAGAGCTTAGAGTCTTCAGGTTAGTCTGCGATATTTCGGTCAGGTCATTTCATAAGGATCGGCCGACTATATCTTATAGCCACCATATAACTGATTGATCGGAAATGCCATAACTTTGGTTTTTGTTAAGTTAGGAAGTTGGGATTTTCTATGGGTTTTATTTTTAGCCAATCAATCCGACCTATCAAATTTCATAAGGATCGGCCGACTATATCCTATAGCTGCCATATAACTGAACGATTGGAAATGCCATAACTTTGGTGTTTTTAAAGTTAGGAAGTTGGGATTTTTTATGAGTATTAAGAATGCATCTTATGAATACTTTTGGAGAATATAATTTACAGAGTATTCTGCAAGGGTATATCAACTTCGGCTCCGCCCGAAGTTAGCTTTCCTTTCTTGTTTATTATGATTTATCGCAATTTTTTTTACGCTCGCGAATAAGCTACCATTTGGGGTGGACTTATCGCCGCAGCGGACTATTGCCTTCTTTTTTGTTAACTCGGTTTTTTATTTGTGCCCGCGAATATGCCGCGCAACAGTGTGCGTGGACAAATTGCCGCGGCAGGTTCACCGATATTTTTATTCACAATTTTTTTGCGCCCGTGGGGAGTGGCAGCTCTGAACGGCAGCACCCCTACTGCAGCGGATAACTGTGTAACTTTCACCAATATTCTCACTTTAATATTTTTCTTCACACAAAGCAACATTTTTTTTATTTTAAATTTTATTTAACTTAATTTTACACACACAACACCGTATTCTGAATATTTCCCCTTTTCTTTTCCTTTTCTTTTTCTTTTTTTGGGGTTTCTTCCACTTCCACAGGGAAGTGGAGACTGCTCAGGCGCCAGTTATGACCAGTCATGGTCAGAGGGGGATAATTCCCCTTATATTACCTAAATGATATGATTTTCATGGTGATTCGTCCTGCTGGTCCTTCGTCCTTCTTACTCTCGTCCTTCTTACTTCGTCCTTCTTATTCCTTTTTTATTTAAAACGATTTTACTTTAAAATAAAACTGTAATCGATTTCTTTCGTTACAAGCGGTTTTATTATTTAGAAATGTTGCAGTGTTCAGATCGGGGGTACAAATAGAATTAATTCTAACAATTATATTTTTGTGGCTTGTTGGCTTGTTGGCTTGGGCAGCGCCGCGACGTCAGCAGACCGCTAGCAGAGCGGTTGCAGAAATATCCAAGCCGACACCAACGGTTTTGGGTGTCTGACCCGAAGTGTTTCTCCACTCCAGATGCTAGGGTAGGGGTAGCGGCGGCTATAGCTGAGTCAGCTAGCCGACGCTCGGTTTTCTTCCGCTATTGCGCTGTTGCCGATGCAATTCGATCGCTGACGTTCCGTCGCTGTCGCTGTCGTTCTGACGTTGTTGACATTCGGTCGCTGGGTCGCTGTTGCTGCATCGCTGTCGTCGTTGGCGTTCGCTGGCTGGGTCGCTGCGTTGCTGTTGCCGGTCTCATAATTCGGCGGTGTTATTGCAGCCACTTGGAATTATAGCCACTTTAATACTGTTGCTGTTGATGACTGAGTGGGGTGAATTGAATGGGTTCCAGTTTGTGGGTAACCGAGAAGGGTGAATGGTGCGGTGTTCGGTGTCGTAGGGCTCAAGAGGGGTATAGGGAAGGGGCAGTTGGCTGGTGTTAACTTATATAATAACAAATTCGGAATTTAACACTTTAAAAAAAAATTTTTTTTTATTGATCAAAATAGTGTAAACACGAACTGGGAGAGATTGGTCTGCTCCTTACAAGATTCAACTTAAATCTCAAACCTATAAACTACGCTGACGCTTATCAAACCTTCGATTTGGAGAAATAACGCGATTGATAAATTGAGAGTGTCCAAATTGAGAGCAATGAGCATGAGAGCGATCTAGGTTTAAACTGCGTCTGCAATTTTACAGTATTGGGGGATAAAAGCTTTTTAGAGTTTGGGTACATTTGTTTATAACCCAAGAGGATGTTTACATTATTTAGTAGTGTAAATATGTTTATGCGGTAGGTGTGGGTGTAGATATGTTATTATATATATACAGTCAGCACAAAATTTATTCGGACACTGATTATTATCAAGTTTAACAGCTTAATTGCCGGAATTTTCGTAATTTTAGCAGGTTTTTTTGTACGTATCATAGAAACAGTGATTTTCAGAAGACATTACACAAACAAAAATGTAATTTTTTAAATTAGCCTTAAAAATATTGAAAGAAAAGCAAAAAAATTGCTAAAATGTACATTTTCGTACATTTCTCATTTATTGTGTTTATTTCTGACCTCAACGGTAATCGCCGATTATTTTAAAAAGTAGTTTAGTTGAAATAACTTCGGAGTAATTTTCGGCGTGCTTTTTTTTTTGTTAGTGTTTATGTGTTTTTTTGATACGATTGGTCAAAATGGGAGGAGTTCAAGATTTGTCACTAGATTTTCGAAAATCTATCTTAAATTAATTTTTGGAAAATCGTAGTTATCGCGAAATCGGTCGAATTAATGGAAAATAACCTTCTGCAATACATAGTATAATCCAAAGATGCTTAAAAACGGAATAATGAGCTTCAAATCACAAAGAAAGCTAGAAGGTCTAAGATTCTGTATTCACATGAGCGACGGAAATTTATGTCTACAGTCCTGAAAAATCCGAAAACAACATCTACAACAATTCAAAAGAATGTAGAGCAAGCGAAAATATAAAAGTTTGGGCCCAAATTATGACTTTTCAAGTTAATTTAGGAAAATATCTAATTTTACTGTTGCAAGTTCCTTGTTTTTTTGTTAAAATATATTCTAAGAATGTTAGCCTTCACGATGAAATACAAATTGCTTGTTTTCGTTTACTTTCGTTACTTTACATTAATTGGTCAGTCGTGGGAGCCGACAATTTGGTGTTCTTTCATTTGTTTATAACTCAAGAGTATGTTTATATTAATTGGCGACTCTTGCGAGCCAATGATTTTGGGTCTGACAAATGCGTAATGTAAACATGTTTATGTGGTAAATATGTTGGTGTGGGTATGTTACTTTATGTGGTAGATATGTGGGTGTGGGTATGTTACTTCCCCATCCATTAGAAAAGATCCTGTCCTCAGACGGATATATTAGGGTATATGTGAGTGGGTATATTAGTTTGTGGAGTATTTTCGTTTAATTGTAGGGTATTTTCATTTGGTGCAATATTGTTTAATTCTGTAAGATTTTCTGGGTTCTTAGTATTGTTATTGTTTTGATTTTTATATTTAATTACAATGTTTCTCGGAATACTCTTAAATTTATAGATGAAGAAAAGAATTAAAATTATAATTATTACACTTAAAATAGTAAGTATTATAATTTGAAATGTGTTATTTTTTCTTGTATGCATTCTTATTATATCTTTTGCTTCAATTATTGACAGTGGTTCTATCATTGTTACATTATTGTTTACATAAATAATTTGTGTGTAATCCATTATAGTATTTGTTATTAAGATTTCTTCGATTTGTACAGAAAAATTAAATGCTTTTACGATTTTATTTCCTTCGACAACTATTGCTTGATTTATACATGTTTGGTTTAAAATAGTTTTCGGTAAATTCCAAGTAATTATAATATTTGGCTCTATATAATTTGTTTCATATTTTTTATACATTTTTGTGTATTTACATTCGTCATTGGCTTGGTTTAATATTCCTCTAATGCATTTATTTGTAACTCTTTCTTTTGTGTTAAATGAAAATATTTGATTATTTTGAAAATAATATTTGCCTTCTAAAGGTTCTGTTAATATGTCATTAAATTCATTTGGGTAAGGCAAAATTTTGAATATTGAAGTTTTTATAATGTCTTTTGGGATATGAAAAATTATCAATATTTGATTAGTATTGGTTTGTAAAATGTATTAATAGTGTTGATCACTATTGATAGTGTTGATCAACAAGTTAGGTTTGGTTTTCATTTGGCGTGCATCTTGAATTATCGTATTTATTTTCGTTAATTTTCTTTGTTTTCTTATATTTAGACTTATAATGTATTATTTTTCTTCCTCTGTTAACTTCTTCGTAATGATTATCATCTAATTTTCTGATTTTTCCTGTCTTTTTAAACGGATTAGTGGTTTTTGATTTTACTAGTGGAGCTTGTCGATATCTAGTATCAAATTCAAATTTATTTTGTGATTCATTTAGTTTTTCTATTTTATTGATTTGACTGTGTATTATATTTTGGAGTTCCAGCGAAAATAAAAATATCTGCAGGAGTTCTGCCTGTCGTGTTATGTTTTGTTTTATGATTATAGACATAAAGAATAGTTTCAAGGTTAGGTTAGGACGGCTGCCAGACTGTAGCCTGGTACACTTAGACCTCTGTGGGTCCATTGTGATACCGTATGATCTCTATTTTTGGGTCCCCTATCCGTTAAGAGTCAGCCTGTAGGTTGGTCGATCAGCAAGTCCCCCATCCGGAGGATTTAATAAAAGAGCTTAGAGTCTTCAGGTTAGTCTGCGATATTTCGGTCAGGTCATTTATGAAAGGATATCCTAAGTGTTTCAGTCTAAGCCTGCATAGGGCTGGGCATGAACAGAGTAGGTTTTCCACCGTTTCCTCTTCTTCCTCATCCCTGCAGCTTCTACAAATATCATTTTTTGGGGTGTGTGCCGGCGTGTGCGCCAACGAGCCAGTGGCTTGTGAGTACTCGAATTAGCATGCCGCACTCAGTGCGGCTGAAATTGAGTAGTTCTGATGTTTTCTTATTGTTTATTGCAGGCCATGTCTGGTGAGAGATTCGGCATTGCGGTGTGTTTTGCCAATAAGTGTTGGCTAAATTGCTGAAATGGTTTTTAATAATTAGCTTGCAAGTAGCCATAGGCATGCCAACATTCTCCTTTCCTGGAAGGAGAGGTATGGTGGTGCCTTGCCTGGCTAGCTCGTCTGCTATACAGTTGCCTACGATATCCCGGTGACCCGGAACCCATATAAGGCTGACAGTAAACTGACTAGCCATCTCGTGAAGAGATTTTCGACAGTCTGCTATTGTTCGGGAGTTTGTATTTGTCGAGTAGATATATATATGTTTATGTGTCTGTTCTGGGTGTTTAAGTCCCTTAAACAGACAAGTGCTTCCATTATAGCATACACTTCCGCTTGGAAAACACTGCAGTGGTCAGGAAGTCTGAATGACCGCCTGATCTCTAATTGCTCGGAGTATATGCCTCCACCTACGTGTCCGTCTAGTTTGGAGCCGTCTGTATATAAACAGATTGCGTCTATTGAGCCCGGTCGGCCACGATCTCATACTTCCCTGCCTGGGATCAGAGCTTCGAAGGGCGTGTGATTGTATTCACGGGTTTTACATAGATCCGTTTTTGGCGGGATCAATTTGTCATGCTGAAGAACCTTAGCGTGACCATACAGTTGGGCTTTCCATTGCCCCGTATCCCTTAGTCGAATGGCTGCCGATTTCGCCCTTTCCATTCCTGCTAAGTCCAGGCTGTGGAGGTTCAAGATCGCATTCAGCGCTTCGTTTGGGGTAGTTCGAAGGGCTCCACTAATACACAAAGCCGCCATGCGCTGTACTTTGTTAAGGGGAGTTAAGATACATTGTTTGTGTAAAGCGGTCCACCACAAAGCCACTCCATATAGTAGGATTGGCTTGACTACCGCTGTGTATATCCAATTGACGATTTTAGGGGACATACCCCATCCTAGCCCGATTGCTTTTTTACAAGAGTAAAGTGCAATGGTCGCTTTCTTGGTTCTCTCTTGGTTGTTTAAGCCCCATTTAAGACGCTTATCTAATACTAACCCCAAGTATCTTGCGTGCTCGCTAAAAGAGAGATTACAGTTGTTTAAAGTGGGTGGGTTAAGTTTTGGGATTTTGTATCTATTTGTAAAAAGGACTAGTTCCGTTTTTGAGGGATTTACCCCAAGTCCGTTCTTTGTAGTCCTTTCCGATAGTGTTTTTAGTTTTGCGGTCATAAGATCGCATAACGTTTGTGGATACTTACCATTAAAGATGATAGCGACATCGTCTGCGTATGCCACTATTTTACAGCCTCCTCCTTCAAGAATCCGCAGTAGTTTATTTACCGCGATATTCCATAAGAGGGGTGATAGTACACCGCCTTGCGGAGTGCCTCTGTTCACTAATCTAGTCTGGGTCGAGGTCCCTAGTGTGGCCGTGACCAGTCTGCTTATCAGCAGTGAGGGATTCTGTTATTGCCGTGGGAAGCACGTTGTTGAAAGCTCCTTCTATGTCAAGTAAGGCGATCAAGGTGTATTCTTGTATATTGAGTGATTTCTCGATGTTGCTTACTACCAAGTGTAGCGCCGATTCGGTCGACTTACCTTTGGTGTATGCGTGTTGCGCCTCTGATATCTGAGTCGGGTCAATGATGTCTCTAATGTGTAGACCTATCAGTCTTTCTAGGATTTTTAGCAGGAATGATGTCAGACTTATCGGTCTGAAATCCTTCGCTGTAGTATGGGTGGCCTTCCCTGCCTTAGGGATGAAAACGACTTTCGTTTCCCGCCATGCTGTAGGTAGTTCTCCTACTGCAAGAATGGTCTGGAAGATTTTTCTCAGCCAGTTTATAGCTAGTTCTCCTGCTTGCTGAATATGTGCCGGTGTTATATTGTCCGGTCCCGGCGATTTGTATGGCTTAAAACTATGAATGGACCAGTTTATATTACGGTCTGATAGTAGGAGATTTAAGTTTATTCCTTCTCCAGTGTGTCTTCCTGGGGGATGTCCTGTTTGCAGGCTCCCTGGGAAGTGAGCGTTTAGGGATTCTTCACTAGAGTCCGACCATGATCGATACGGCTGTCTTAGAAAGTATTTTTCTGAGCCTTGCGGCATCAGTTGTCTTTTCAATATCCGAGCAGAAGTTCTGCCACGCAGTTCTCTTCTCTTTTCTGATGGCCTTTTTGTATGTGGCTTGTTCCTTTTTGTAGCTTTGCCAGTTTATGTCCTCATTTGCAGCTTTCGCTCTGTTGAACAGGTTTCTGCATTTGGCTCTGAGGATTGATAATTGCTGGTCCACCAAGGAGGTTTTTTCCTTCCTCTTGGTTTCCCTAACGGGCATGCAGCTGTGAATGCCGAGTTGCATGCTTCTGTGAATTTGTTTACTATATTATCTAGCTCCTGAGTGCAAAGAGTGCTTTCTGGTGGCTCCCTGGGGAGGAAGTTCGATAGAATTTCTTTGCCCGCCTGGGGTTGGCAAAGCTGACCGGCGCAGGTGACACTAGGGACAAAGTTGTCTCTATAAACCTGTGATCTGAAAATGAGTGCTCGTCGGAGACAGCCCAGTTTGTGACTGTGCTTATGAGTGAATCTGATGCCAGGGTTAGATCCATGATCGTTTGGCACGTTTTTGTTATAAAAGTAGGGGTATTGCCCCTATTACAAAGAAATAAGTTCGAATTTAGAATGAAATCAAATAAAGACTCACCTCTGTCGTTGTTGATAGGGCAGCCTCACTGAGTATGGTGGGCATTTGCATCGCATCCTATCACCAAACCTTTCTTAAGCTCTTCACATTCCTGTACCAGTCCTCTGACTAGCGCGTCTGGGGGGTCTATCTTTTCAAAAGCCATGTAGGCCGATAGCATCCTAAAAGAGCCGCATTGCAGCTCCAGGCTTATTGCTGTGTTGTCTCCGTTGCTGTAGTTGCGAAGCAGAAATGTACTAAGATGCCGTTTGGCTAAAATGCAGGTTCGAATTTTACCTTGTTTGGGGTCAAGCATAAGCTTGTTATCTTTTATTCCTAGTCCAGCAACCCTGCCTCCTGCTACCCAGGGTTCCTGAACTAAGACCACGTCGGCTTCGTCTTTGGCCAGGCGAAGCAGAAGAGCAGCGGACGCTGCTTTACTGTGATGTAGGTTGATCCGCAGGAGTCTTAGCGACATCCCCAGCTGCAACCTCCATCACAGTAACGTCGGCCTCCGAATCGCTCAGGTCCACTTCATCGATTGCCGGTCCCATCGTTCGCATCTCTCAGCGACGAGTCGGTTGAGTAGCCGTCCTCCGGCACACCAGGGGCCTCCACTTCCTCCGCAAGCACCTGCTCAGCTGGGTTGCCGGCAGGACTTCCCGAGGAGTTAGAGTCCCCTTTATAGATCTTGATATGTATGGCACTGAACCCATAGTTGAGCGTTCCCCGAGCAGCCTCTATGGGAGCGACCGACTCCTTATTTAGTACCACGATCGCTTGGTTCACGTCACCTACGTGCTCCTCCACCTTAACGACTTTTCAGTCTTTTGTGGGGAGATGTGGGTTGCATTCTTGCAACATATAGAGGATGTCCTCCGGTGATGCGATTGCTGCTGGGAGCCAAATTCTGGCTCGCGGTCTACTGGGGACGTCACACCAATCTAGTGCGACTATGTTCGCCCCTACGTAGACTGCTCCGAGCTGAGCTACCGCCAGTTTATATAGGTCAGCTGATCGCTGATTATCGCAGGCCTCCACTTTTACACTGCCCTGGTACCAGCCCGCGTCCATACAGCAAGGCGCTGAGAGACAGCTTGGACTCAACCGCCTTCCATTTATTTCTGGGGATCCTGTTCTCCGGACTTCCCTTATCTATAAGTCCAAGTAGGACCCGATCTTTGGTGATCTCGGCAAAGGAGACCGACGGCTGGATCTTCGATCTCTTCGCCGACGGACCGGGCAGCTCTATGGAGCGTTGCCTCTTCGCCTGAGCACCTTCTTGCTGGGGCTTCTCTTGCCCATAGTTAGGAAACACCGTCCTTGCCCACTCTACCTTCTTTAGCCATTCGGGCGAAGGCGTGGCGGCTTTGCTTCTGACATGCGAGCGCAGGGTTTGGGCGGCAGTCCGTCTCTCTGCGTATGTAAACTTCTTTGCACCAGCGGGTGACCCGATCGACTTTGCTGCGCCTACCGCTGGTTTTGGCGCAGATGCGCACATAGCGGAGGCGTTAGCGACAGTCTTTCTGTCCCCCAACATCCCTAGTTTGGGATAGGGCCCTTTCTGAGCCCTACTGGTGCTTGCAGTGGAACCATCGTTCATCTTTGCAGCGCCGGGTTTTTGTGGAGTTCCCGTCTCCGTTTTTTTGTTTGTGTTTTTATTTGTTGCTTCCATAATTGGTCCCACGAGCTGCGGAGAAGGGGAAAGGTCCGCCCGGGCAGAGATCCGCGGTACCCGGGTAAGCCGGTAGATAGAACAGGGGGTCGACATCTCCCTGAGCCCACCGTTTGAGACTGAACTAGTTGTTGATCCGGGCCCCCAGCCAGGCTGACTCATGGCACGGTCCGAATTACACCGTAGTCCGGCCCGGAGTGAGATGTTGTTTGGGAGAGGAAGTGGGTAGGTGGTGTGTGGGGGATATTGGGTTTGTGTAAAGCAACTGTTTAGATGCGGCTGAACAAATCGCATCGTCGGTACTGCCTCGTTGCAAGGTTGCTGGTTGTCCGGGACTGCTTATTTGCTGGGGTTTCCGTCCACGATTCCGTGTTTGACTTCCACCGCCAGCTTATTCGCAGTTGGCCTCGAGTGAGGTCGTCCGCTATCCGCAACCTGCGACCCGCTCGGTCGCCCCAGCTAGGCGGCTTCAGAACCATCTCACAAGTTCCTCAGACCAAGGAATAGTTTCAAATTTTGTTAGCTTATTTTCTATGTCTGTTTCACTGTTTATGATTCTTAACTTTTCATTTACCGTTTTATGAAATCTCTCAACGTCAGAAATTTCATTTTTGCTTGTCGTTATATCAATAACAACATCTTCAGATTTTAACCAAAGTTGCAATGCTGCACACATGAAAGCTGAATCTTTGTCTGCTTTAATTTGGCTTGGTTTACCCATTTCATTGAAAACTTTAGTTAATGCTCTTTTTGCTTCTAACCAATCTCGACTGTTGACTTCTATTAAGGTGGCAAAATGTCTATACAAGATAAAAATTGTTTATTATCTATCATATAAAAATCAATGACATATTTTTCTCTTGGCTTAAAAATTTCTGGGGTTATTTCGAATTCTAATTTAGTATTTCTGTGTTCTGTTTTTGCGATGTTGCATACTTCGCATTCATTAATAAAATTTTGAATTAATTTTTGGTGATCGGGAAAATAATCTTTAATAAGTGCTGTTTGTTTTTCTATTCCTGGATGTAATAGTTCTCTGTGTGTTTTAATAATAATTTCTTTGAATTCTGCGTAAGTGTTAATATCTATTAATTTACTACTAGTTTTCATTGTTTTAGTTAAGTTATCTGGGGAAATAATCTCAGCGTATGCCTTTTGAAAATTAAAAAGTCTGTTTCAATTGGAAAATATATTACGCTTTTCTTATTAGAAAAGTATTCAATTATTAATTGTTTTGCGTATTCTATTGTCATCTCTTTATATGTTATTATAATTTTTTTTTATGAAAATAATTTATTACTTCGACTTCATTTAAGTCTCCTCTTATAAATTCTAGTTGTCTGTTATAATAATTCAGTGGTCTTTCTGTTATTGAAATGTGGTTTTGGTTATCTTCTGGTGCACAATGCACTGTAGCCACTGATGTTATTGTATTTGAATTACTGGAAGTCTCTCCTAAATAGGCTTCCTCTATTCTTATTCTAGATAAGGCGTCTGCCACATGGTTTTTTTTACCGGGCAAATATTTTATTTCATAATCAAACTAATTTAGTTTGATTTTCCAGCGTTGTAATTTCATATTAGGTTCTTTAATATTATTGAGCCATACTAGAGGCCTGTGATCACTTAGGATCAGAAATTTTCTGCCAAAAAGATAGGACCTGAAATATTTGGTGGCCCAGACAATAGCTAAAAGTTCTTTTTCTATTGCCGAATAATTAATTTCGTGTTCATTAAGAGTTCTGCTGGCATAACAGATTGGATTATGATTTTGCGATAATACTGCTCCTATAGCAATATTACTTTCATCTGTTGTTAATGAAAATCGTTTTTCGAAATTTTGGTATATAAGTATTGGATCGGACATTATTAAAAGTTTAAGTTTTTCAAACGCTTGTACATAATCATTATCTTTTATATTTAAAGTTACGCCTTTTTTAAGCTTTGCTGTCATTGGTTTTGCTATTTTAGCAAAGTTTGGGATAAATTTGCCATAAAATCCACCAAGACCTAAAAAGGATTTTATTTGTTTTGGGGATTTGGGTATAGGGAAATTTTGTATTGCCTCTGTTTTGAGAGGATTTGGTTTTATACCAGTTGTTGTTATAATATGTCCAAGGAATTCTGTTTCCTTTTTCATAAACTCGCATTTGTCGAGTTGAAGCTTGAGATTAGCTTCTCGTAATTTTTCAAAAACTTTCGCAAAGATAATACATGTTCCTCCAATGAAGTGGAGTACACGATAATATCGTCCATGTAGACCAAACAATCCTTGTAGATCAAATCTTCTAAGAGATTGTTCATGCACCTTTGAAAGGTAGCAGGGGCATTTTTCAATCCAAAGGGCATACGAGTATATTCATAATGGCCATTTTTGGTGGAAAAAGCTGTTTTTGGAATAGAATTTTCATCCATTTGTATTTGGTGAAAACCTTTTGCAAGGTCAATAGTGGTAAAATATTGGCATCTACCAAGTTTGTCTAATATTTCATCCATGACCGGGATAGGGTATTTGTCATCTATCGTAATTTCATTTAAATTACTATAGTCAATTACGATACGGAACTTTTTTTGTTCCAGATGCATCACCTTTCTTAGGTACTATCCAAATGGGTGAGCAATAAGGGGAATTTGACTTTCGAATTATTCCCTGTTTTATCATATCTCTCATTTGCGAATCGACTTCTTGGTCGTAAGCTTGAGGATATTTGTATGGTTTTTTGTAAACCGGTTGCTCATTTTTTGTATGAATGACATGCTTGATAGTACTAGTGAAAGTCAAATTGTCACTTTCTTTGTACTTTATGTCGCTAAATTCATATAAAATTTTCTTAAGATTATCTTTTTCTTCGTCATTAAGGTGTTCTAATCTAAACTTATTGGTTTCCTGCAAGTCGTTATTTATTGCAAAATTAAAAGGGATATCTGTTGAAAATGGGGATCGCAGCAATCAATTTCTGCTTCTCCTTGTTTATATTCGAAATCGTTATAATTAAATCTCATTCCGAATTGATAACCGTTTAAATGCACTGTTTTTGATTTATAATTAATAATTGCGTTACAAGCTACGAGATATTCTCTTCCTATGAGCATATCATATCTATCGGAAAAATTATGGACCCAAAATGTTTGTTTGGTCGGACAAAGCTTACTTGCATGGTAGGACACGGATTTATTTAACTGAATATTACCATTTATGGTATGAACTTTAAGAGGTGTATTTTTGGTTGGAAAATGAAAGTAATTTTCTTTAATTAAATGAATAGAAGAGCCTGTGTCTACAACACATCGGAACTCTTGGTTATTCATGATGATTCGTATGTAAGGGTTTCTATTTCCTGTTCGGTGTCCGAGGCTTGTTGATGAAAATTTTCGTTATCCATTTTCATATGGCCACTCGTACTTTCGAGATTTCTTTTTATTGGTCGATTAGGAGCATTAGCCTCATTTTGTTGTGATTGATAATTTATAGGATTCCTAACATGATTATAATTTAATTTTTGTTGGAATTCTTGTTTTGTTGCTTGATATAATGGGTGGTTTTCATAAAAAGTTTCGCTGTTATTTTTATTATAATTAGGCTTATGTTGGCCTTGAGATGTAATAGCCTGTTGCTTATATTGATTTGGGGAAATATTATTCTGCTGTCTGTATTGGTTTTGGGAACTATAGTTTTGTTGTTTATTAGTATTTTGTTGGGGTTGATAATTTCTCTTATCTTGGTTTTGACTTTGTGATTTCTTTGTTCAATCTGAATAAAATGTTTCATAACAACCTTCTTGTTGTGCTACACATTTTAGTTTATTAGCATTAGTAATATCATATCTAGCCAATGTCATAAAAAGTCTGTCTGCCAATTTTTTCATAATAAATTGTATTTGAAGGCTAATTTATTTAATATTTCAAAAGATTTGGACTCAATGTCCTCAACAAACTTACGTATACACCCAGGAAAGGGGGTGTTATACAGACGTCTTAGTAGTTCTTCGCAGGGCGTCTGGGTTTTATATTCGTTGATGAGGGCGTTCCTTAAATCCCTCCAGCATCTGGCTGTTGATAGTTGAGATATCGTCTGGGCATCTCCGTGAAGCTGCATTTCAATCGCACTGAAGAATACGCTCGACTGCCGTATACATGTTGTGGGGTACAACTCCAGGATGAAGTCTATCCTCCTGATGAACGGGCTGAGTTCAAGCGTGTTGCCTCCAAACTGCGGCACTTGCCGGATTTGGTTCAGGGCTTGATTTAGATGGTTTTCTGACAATAATAGCACTGGTTCTGCCATTTTTGGTTTTTATTTAGTTTTATAAATTTTTCACAATTTTAAAAGTTTTGTATTATGAATTTGATTTAAAATTGTTATACCTTGTCTCTTACCACTAATGGGGGAGAACTAAGGTGTTTTATTTTTTAGTAACCCTTGTGTTACGAACAAAGGCACTAACTTTTACAATAAAACGGCTTTTTGCAAAAAAAAATGGTTTTTATTATTATTTTTTTTGTTTTAGTTACTTGACAGTCACACGGGTCAAGATTTATGTTTTGTTAAAAAAAACCTGGCAACCTGAGCTTCGATAGCGTGTTGCAAAGAATTGAGGTTTCCGTTCGTATATTAGCGACACAAACCGACACTGCGAAAGCTGGTTTATAATTGCACTGGGACGAACGACGTTTGGGTTCTTTAAGGATATAACCGTATAAAAAGTTATATCCTACCGGCTGCGCCAATAACAAATTCGGGATTTAACACTTTGAAAAAAATATAATTTTTATTTATCAAAATAGTGTAAACGCGAATTGGGAGAGATAGGTATGCTCAAACTTATAAACTAAGCTGGCGTTTATCAAACCTTCGAATGGGAGAAAGAACTTTATTAATAAATTGAGTGTCCAAAATGAGAGCAGTGAGCATGAGAGCGATCTAGGTTTGAGCTGCGTCTGCAATTTTACAGTATTGGGGGATAAAAGTTTTTTGGAGTTTGGGGACATTTGTTTATAATGCAAGAGGATGTTTACATTAATTGGTCAATCGCGGGAGCCGACAATTTGGGCTTCTTTCATTTGTTTATAACTCAAGAGGATGTTTATATTAATTGGCGACTCTTGGGAGCCGATGATTTTGGGTGTGACAAATGCGTAATGTAAATATGTTTATGTGGTAAATATGTGGGTGTGGGTATGTTACTTTTTGTGGTAGATATGTGTGTGTGGGTATGTTACTATATATACATTTTTGGCGGGGAAATGCCCCACAGCCCTTCCTTCTTTCAATTTTTTTTTTGTTTCAGCGTTTTTTTTTTGTTGGTTTGTGTTTGTTTTAATTTTAATTGATTTAATGCGTTATTTTAATTATATTTAGTTTTTGTATTTTTTTGACTGAAAACCTCGGTCCACATTTTAATTCACATTTGGATTATTCATTTGTGGTTTTCCATTTAAATGTTTAAACGATCACTGTCATTCTATTTATGTGTCGTTGGTGAATGTTTTTATACCCTTGCAGAAGGTATTATAATTTTAGTCAAAAGTTAGCAGCGCAGTGGAGGAGACATTTTCGACCCTATAAAGTATATAAACATGCCAGAAAAAGTATACGTACAAACATGTACCGCAACTTTAGAGTTTTAAACAACCTGTTGAAAAAATATTACAAATTTAATTTCAATTTTAAATGATAGTACATTTATTCACCTTTCGCTTGGAGTTACTCTTAAATTTGTAACACTTATACTGATATCCTGATATTAAGAAAAATGTACAAAATGCGTTCAAAAAAAGAAATCAAAAAGTACGGTATTAAAAGCGTTTAAATTGCAGATTTGTCATTGATAACAGTAAATCAAAGTTTGTTTACTTGTTTGTAATCAAATCTGGCATATTTATGTTGTAATCAGACGATATTTTTATGATGGGGAAAAATATAAAAGAAATTGATCCCAAAGAAATATCCCAATTACAACATAAATATGCAACCTGCCAGAGCACACTGCTCTGTACAAAGAGTCCTTGAACATTTCAATTTATCGGGTTCCTGTGGGTCAAAACCCCGCTCTGGTAGACCACCAAACTTTCTGAGTGTGGGAGGAGAAGCGTTTAGAAGACAATAAAAATAAATCCAAGCACAACAGCCTCCCAAATGGCAAAGGATATTAAGGACAAGTATAATAACGATCATCATGCAAAAAAAAGTTCGCAAAATTTTGAAGAATGATGAATATAACAGCCGTACTGCCCGGAAGAAACCATTCATATCAAGTCAACAAAATCAAACGAATGGAATTCTCCAGAAATCCAGAAAATGGAAATCTTGTTTTCTTTGAGTCTTCAATGGATCACAAGATGTAGATCAACATCCTAAAAGAAAATTTACATCAAAGCGTCACGAAACTGGGACTAGCGGATGACTTTTGGTTCCAACAGGACAACGACCCAAAGCATTGTGCCATGAATACGAAGCCTTGGGTGCTCTATTATGTGAAACACTAGTTGAATTCGCCACCGCAGTCCCCAGGTCTCAGTCCCATTGAGCATTTGTGGGAGCTCCAGGAGCGCAGGATCCGCCACCACACCATTACATCAAAGGATATGATAAAAAAAATGATGGTCTAGGAATGGAATAAAATATCGGGGGAGGACACAACGAAATTGGTCCAGTCAATGCCAAATCGGTTGGCTGAATTACTAAAACGAAAGGGGTAAGTACTTCGTATAAAATTCAAGTCCTTTTGCCAAAAATATGTACTTTCATTTTGATTTTTGTCTTTGTACGCATACTTTTTCTGATGCAAAATCAGGCCGTTTTGTACATTTTTGTTAATATTAGGAAAATTATAAAGGGTTAAGATACATCAAACGAAAGGTGAATAAATGTACTATCTGTTAAAATAAAAATTAAATTTGTAAAATTTTTTTCAACATGTTTTTTTAGCTCTAAAGTTGCGGGACATGTTTGTACGCATACTTTTTCTGGCATGTGTACATATATTCTTGCCCGTCTGTCCGCCCGTTCGTCATTATTTGGTGGAACTAATACCGGACCATTAATCGAGGAATTAAAATAATTAAAAATACAATTTTTTATTTTATATTTCTTTGGTGTTAAATCTTCATTCACTTAACTCAGCATTTATTATAATGCTCTATTTTTTAGTTTTAATTTATTGATTGACTCCTTAAATCTGAAATCTAATCCAAAGAACCTCGGCCGAGGCTTTTCTTGTTCAAAACATTCCGAACTTTAATTTTTGTTTAAAATTAAAGTTTTAGATGAAACTGTACTGTAAATTATGCTGACCGATGCAATTTGATGGGAAATTGGAACGGAATATGATTTTAACTTGTAGCGCAATATTTCGGGCTTGAAACTGAAGCTTATGTTTACTTTACGATTGATTTATTTATCTTACCAGGATGGCTAAACGTCACTATACAACATTTTTTGTTTTTTATTTAATATAATATTGCTCAAATTTAAAAGAAAAGAAATACATATTTATATGTTTATTAATTTTTTAAATTTATTTATTTCTTTTATTTTTGTATGGCCTTAATTATGTACTATTTGTTTTCTGTTTTAAATATTTAAAATTGTTATATTATCTTTTTTCTTATTCTATCTACCGTATAATGTCCAGTATATTTGAAATCTATCTCTATTACTTTTTAATAAAACCTGTTCTCCAACTTCTAATTCAAAACTTAAACACCTTTTATCATAATTGAGTTTTAGTTTCTGTTTATAGGTTTCTAACATTGTAAAGGCTCTTTTAAAAGCTTGTTTATCTTAAATTTGGTTTTATTCTATCTAAGCTGTTAAAATCTGTTGGTGAGACTTCGATTTGAATTCCAACTCACATGAATAACAATTATAGAGGAAGTCATATTGAATAAGTACACTAAATATTTTAGCAATACATCCCAATCCGTTTTATCAGTTGAGATGCATGTTATGGCAACAAGGTATTTTGTCTGTTCACATATTCAAGTGACTCCACATGCTTGTTTTCTTGCATCAGTTATTATTATTTGTATCTTTTAAATATTGGAATGCATATTGGCATTTACCCGACCCCTCAAAAGAACCATTAATCTGGTTAAGTGCCGTTAATAGTCAGCGAAGTTTTTAATAAAGCGACTATAATAATTGCCCTATCTGCGTCACGTGGGACTAGATAATTTTTTATGATGTCGCATTTTTTGTAATCTGGCAGGTTTCATTTGTCTGTGCATTTATGACCAAGAAAAGTTACTTCATTCATGAATAATGACCATTTTTGTGGCTGTAACATGAAGTTGTGTTTCCTACATATATTAAAATAGTTTCGACATCAAACTTTCGCAATCGAAATTTTCTTTTATAATTAATTAAATCTAATGGATAGTCCATCGATTTTCTTTCCGGTCCGGTTACAATTCCTTTTAGTAATTAAGTAACTCGTGTTAAGTGAAAAAATAAATAAGTGAACTAAAAATAAAATATGAAAATAAACTTTTTAAAAATAATTCATCTGGAGAATTTATTTTACATGGTCCTGATGGCTAATTGACATTAGTGACTACTTCTTCTTCAACAAATACAAACGAAAATAAATAACGAATAACTAAAATAACTAATTGATATCCGAAATCGTACGTACATCGTCCTATACTAGTTCCTCCTAAGCAATTAAAACTCGAGATCATTTCTACAAGCTTATCGTCTTTACGGACAATGGACGACCTTCCACAACACACCTTAAAAAAACTGGCCTGCTATCGCTTGCCCCTGGATGAAGTGCCAAATAAGCCAACGTTAGCTATAGTACTAAAAGCTAGCTACACTCACATTAAATCGCTTCCGAAACAAAAGCAACTATAAAATTAAATCCTCAACGTAAAACACTGAGTTATCTCATCCGGCTGCTATGCCACGAAATTTTAAATTTATGTTGGAGATGGTCCACCGCCGGGAAAATAATAATAAATATATTATAACCTGGCCCAAGAAGCCCAAACATACAAAAACAACTGTCCGAGATCGAACAACAACTTTGCGATGCAAATAAAGGTTTATAAAACTTATTTAATGGGTATGCCTTAATTTACTTATAGATATAATAATCTCTACCCACAAGTCGATAAGTACAAACCCTGCTTGTAAATCAGTTAAGTAAATTCAAATGATAAAGTAATGTCTATCATAAAAGAACATTCCGTCCGCGGTAGAGCAACTGAACAGGCCCGTACAAAGAGCATCTGTGACCAAACATTCGGCATTATTATATATGAACGCAAAAGACACTGGACAGAGGTGTCCACACTTTTGAATTAACTTCGATTAAACTTGATATAAGTACAAGAAAAGTTTAATTAAAAAATATAATTTGACAGATCAAAAAAATCTTGAAGTAAAATAAAAACAGGAAGCTGGTATAAAGGAAAAATATCTACATGATCTAAAAATTCTTGCGGTATAAAAAATTCCAGATGTACGGGATCAGGATATTTCAGATTCAATAAACAGCGTGGTGGAACAAAAACCAATATGGCTAAGGAATCATCAAAATGTAATAAAATACAAAATATTTGACACGACTCTTTACAAAATTCAGAATAAGTCGACAATTACTGGAATTGTACAAAAACTCAAAAAAACCATTGTCGGTGAAACGTCATAAAAGCTAAAATATCTAAAGTTTTTCAAAAATGAAAAACACCAACCCAATTTACACACGATAAAGACATTTTGAGGTAACTTTTTGAAGCTTCTTATATCAACAAGGGTCTAGCTGAGCATTCTGATTAATTTAGCACTAAAGAAGCCTTTAGCGCAATGGTAAATTAAAAACTCTTTTAAGAGCAGGAAATTTTACGACAATGGACGACGGCATCAAAATCCAATGCTGATACCGAGCCCGAAAAGGACCACTCTACCGCGGTAATATGTAATATAGAAGAAACTATCGTGGTAGAGGAAAGGGTAGTAGTTACAACCACAACAACAACTACAATAACAACAACTAAGCCGTGGAAATTAAGAAGGAAATAACCGTGGTAACCGTGGATCATACAGTAAAAAAAACAGCGGCAACAATAGGAACACACAACAAAATAACATTGTCTGCGTCTCCCAATCAGATTCGAAATCTGATTCAGGAAATTAATAAATTCAACGTCTTATAAAATCAGTCTCAATCTTAATATCTTCCTGACAAATCTTAATTTGTACTTTTCTTCTAGATACGGGAGCAAATATTTTACAATTAAAAAAAATTCTGACGTCCTTAACAACATTCAGATAGAGAATTTAATAAATATTTCAAGCATAGGTGAGGGTATCATTAAATCACAAGGCTTTGCATCAATAGATCTCCAAGCAGATAAATATATAATTCCATTCAACTTTCACATAGTTAATCAAGAATATGAGGAGTCGATTTTATAAAAAAATTAAAATATTTATATTCCTTCCCGTTGATAACCCCGAAGAGAGCGGACGTGCTTTGCGCGAACTCCGGGAAAAGTTGAAGAAAGTGAATATATAATTATAAAGACAAATTAAATTTAAAAAACTAAATTGGTGTATTAAAAAATAGGCGAAAAGACGATAAAAAAAAAAACAAAAATAAAACGAAAAATCCGTGATATGATTAAATCAACTGCAAATTATTTTATAATAGTGCCATGCTAAAAGTTTAATGACCGACGATAGCGAAGTTCAAAAAACGTCTACAAAGACCCACCCGGCTCTACTGTCTGTCGATACTCAAAGAGCACGATCATTGTCGCCTTCTTTACTCACTGTTACTCCCACTCCAACGGCGTGGAGTTCTCAATGTAAAACCCCCCACCCTTGGCATATCAGCAGCATGCAGTGGTAAAACTTCTGCAATCACACCAAAAGCAACAGCAACAACTACAGCAACGGCAGCAAAACCAACAACTTCTACAGCAACGGCTCTTACCGCGAAATCGACTGCGATGTCGTCGACTGCAGCGCCAAATATAATGCCAACTAAAATTATGACAAAACAAAACCAAGTAAATATTCAACAAGCGGGACCGACGGTGGGTAATAACCAAAAATAAACCGAGTCCAAAGAGACAACGAATTCCCCGGGAGATCCAATAACAACAATTTGGCCCTCCTACCTGAAACTCAACAAGAACTGATTAAAGAGTCCCAAACGAAACCAAAGGCCCCACCAATTTACATTAGGGAGAAAAGCTCGAACGCCCTGGTCAACAAAATTGTTGCGCTGGTCGGGGACGGAAATTTTCATGTTGTTCCGATTACTAAAGGGAATATTCACGAAACCAAACTTCAGAGCAAATCCGAAAAACATTTCCGAGCTGTGCCTAAATACCTGGAGGAAGCTTAGAAAAACTACTTCACGTACCAACTAAAAAGCAGCAAGGGCTTGCAAGTTGTACTAAAACTGGATAAGCCCGACGTAACCCCCAATGAAGTTATCGACGCCCTCAAAGAAAATGGTTTTCCTGCAAAGAACTTTAGTAACATTATTAACAGGAACAAAAAGACGCAACCACTCTTAGAGCTGGAGCCAGAAAGCAGAGCCTTAAAGAAAAATGAACTGCACCCCATCTATAACCTGCAATGCCTAATGCACTGAAGAATTAAGGTGGAAGAACCACATAAAAGGAACGGCCCAGTGCAATGTACAAACTGCCAGGAGTATGGACAAACCAGAACATACTGCACACTTAGATTACTATGTGTAGTTTGTGGAGACTTTAACAATTCCGCCAATTGCCCAGCCAACAAGGAAGACCCCCAAAAGAAGAAATGTGGAAACTGCGGAGGAAATCACACGGCAAACTTCAGGGGCTTTGTGGTCTCCAAGGAGTTAAAAGACCGCATGCGACGAGTGACAACAACGCGCCACTTACTCAAAAACGACGCCGGAAGTATTTTTCGGTTAAATAGAAGGGATTCTCATACGCCGATGCCTTTCGAACAGGAACGGAAAACCCACTCCAGTCCTATCTAGGAAACGTTCATCAGAGCCCAGGACAGTCATAAAATGTAATGGAATTTATGTCCTACATGAAAACGACCATGCAAACACTGGTTCAAAACCAGAACATGGTGTTACAGTTGATTGCAGCAAAGCAGTCCAAATAATTGTTGGCAAATCTACGAATAACCATGTCGAAGGCCAATGGCGTTTCCCGGCACAAACATGAAATAACACAGTTCCGGAATGAAAATCATATCGACATTATGCTTCTGATAGAGATGCACCTCACAAACACATACAATTTCCAAATAAGAGGCTACACCTTCTACCGCACAGATCATCCAGACGATAAAGCCCACGGCGGGACCGGCATCCTAATCAGGGAACGCATCAAACACCACTTTCACTAAAGGTTTGCAACTAATTACTTGCAGGCCACGTCTTTCAAAGTGCAGTCAGATAGCGGACCTCTTTACATAGCCGCTGTCTTTTGCCCACCTCGCTTTACAATTACTGAAGGACAATTCATGGATTTTTACAACTTACTTGGAGATCGCTTCATAGCAGCAGGAGATTATAATGCCAAACATACCCACTGGGGATCACGACTCGTGACTCCCAAAGGAAGGCAATTATATAATGCAATTATAAAACTGAGCAACAAATTGGACTATGTTTCCCCAGGTAGCCCCACATACTGGCCAGCAGACCCCAGATAGGTCCCAGTCTTAATAGATTTTGTGGTGACAAAAAACATTCCACGCAATATAATAAGCGCCAAATCGCTCTCGGACCTTTCGTCTGACCATTCGCCAGTGCTAATAACTCTTCTTCAAAGTCCAGAAACTACAGATCACCCCCAGAGACTGACATCGCACAAAACAAACTGGTTAAAATATAAAATGTATGTAAGTTCTCACATCGAACGAACCCCGCAGCTCAACATCCACTGATGCTCTTGAAGATGTACTCGTGGCAGCAGCCACTATTTCAACACCACAATCAAAGGACGTGCAAATCCAGCATTTCAAAACTAATCTACAATTGGAACAGCTTGTACTGGAAAAGAGGCGTCTGCGACGTGCTTGGCAAACCAATAGATCGCCATCGTCAAAACAACGTCTTAAGGAAGCAACTCGCACACTAAACCGAGCCCTGAATAAAGAAACTAGTACAAAACATCCTCTGTGGAGGGCTCACCCAAATCTAAGCCTCCAATCTAAACAGTCACTCCGAAAACAAACCCATCAGGCTTCACATCTCCGAAGCGTTTTCCAGCCGAACCCTGCCTCTGGTCCATTTCTCCTACCACAAATCCAATCGGAAACTATATCCTTACCAACCTTGTTTCCGCCAAAAGAGAACGCGAAAGTGATCGGGGATCTGAAACCGAAAAAGGATCCGGTAAGTGACCTAATAACACCAAAAATTATAATTGAACTTCCAAGCTCTGCTATTGAGGCTACTTGTAAACTCTTCACACGTCTCGGCAACTATATAATGATACCGAAGCCCGGAAAAGACCACAGAATTCCTTCGTCCTACAGACAAATAAGTTTACTATCGTGTCTGTCTAAATTGTTCAAAAAATGCCTTCTTACACGCATAATACCATATCTGGAAGCACACAACGTTATCCCGGCACATCAATTTGGCTTCCGTCAAAGACATGGTACAATCGAACAAGTTAACAGAATAACATCAAATTGCAGCGCAATATTCCTCGATGTATCTCAAGCTTTCGATCGAGTCTGGCTCGATAGCCTTATGCATAAGATCAAAACACCCTTGCCTACACATAAAAGAGTCTTCGCAGTAAGGTGCAACACAACAACATCTGACGACTACATTATCGAGGCTGGAGTACCGCAAGGAACCGCACTTGGGCATACTCTGTTCTTCCTTTTAACAACATCTATGTTCGCTGACGACACTGCAATCCTAAGTCGTCCCAAGCCAAGCAACAACACAACTTGGCAATCACCTCATCGTAGTTGAGAGGTGACTATCTGATGGCTGTATTAAAATAAATCATCTCGCAAGAGGCTTGTCTCGGGTTTCCAGCAGAACCCGCCTTCAACGCAACGACCTTCCAACCCAGCAATAATTCTCAGGCCGTTCGTTAGATTACTTTAAGACTTATTGTTAGTATCCGAAAGGAGAAGATTCAATAAATAAATAGCAATGCAAAAAAATATATATATTTGTATTCCAAAAACTAATAGTTCTCGTAATATTACAATACTTATGCCAGCAGGATCTCAAGTAGTCACAAAAATCAAAATAAAGTTTGATGTCGAAACTCTTTTAATTCCGAATCAACAGTTAGTTATTTCAGTTACACTGATGGACGTTGATGCACTTCGAGCAGTACAAACAAGTGGCCCAACGACACCAAGCACATGCTTCTTACGCGGGCCCTATTTTCAATTTGGGCAAAAAAAGCGAGTTCGCGAGGAAAATACATAAATTAAATAGAGACCAGACACAAATGAAAATAAAAGGGACAATTAAAGTAAAGCAAATGAGTTAAAATATTAGTTTTTAATAACGGGATAGAAGTTTAAATGCAAATTAAATGATAAAGGTTGTTATAATTATTACATAAGTTAAAAGATTGATTATAATTTTATTTAAAAAAATCAAACTTTTCTTTATTGAGTTGGATTAAGAACTAACTTTAATTAAGCTAAACAATTATTCATTATGACTACGCGTCGTTCCATCGCTGCCGCCGTCTCTGCCGCTGTTGCTGCTTCTGCTAACGTTCTTTGTTATTATTGGTTGCTGCTATTCTTCGCTGTCGCTGTTGGCCAATTTTAATTGTCATTGGCCAATGCATTAACGTTATAGTTTTTGTTGTATGCACTTGGCCAAGTTCGATCAACTTTGGAAATTGGCTATTCTGCATTCCCACGATCGCTGACCGAAAGGTGCAAGCTCAGCGCACGTGGCTTAGCTCGTGTGAACTTATTGGGGGCATTTGTTGTGCAACCAATGCTTACTCTTACTTATGTCTGGGTCTTCATATAATTTTAGGTGTTAACTCTTCCCTCCTTAAACGCGACTGTCCTCGGTCGCAACGACGTAGAGAATAGGTCCAGAATGTGGGGGCTTTTCTTGCGTTTCTGGCACGGAAGCTGATGTACTTTCCGTTGATTTACGTCTTCGTAGGAGTTCCATGATCGATCCTATTATTAGTAGAAGTAGAATGATGGCCGATCCGTAGCTAACGGAAGATTCTATAGTTGTTTTGCTTCTTAGTTTTTGTTTATATTGAGTTCCTTGACCATTTGTAGTGAGAGAACTTCCTCTAACTTCGTCTTTTCTCCCATTAGTTGGAATAACGGTGGTTCTGGTTCGACTAAGTTGACTTCTTTTGATTTGTAAGTAGTTTCGCCAATAGTTACTGTTGAATTACGGTATTGTATTATAAAGGAGCCTTGCAGTTGTAGAAGTTTTTCGTCTAGCGAGACTGGCCCATTGAAGTTGTTCAGTAGTATGGTGCCTGGCAGTATTTCCTCGAAATCTGGTATGTGTTGATTGTTGATCATCTTACATTCAGGTTCTTGAAGGTTCAGGAGAGCGTTTACACAAGTGTCATTGCTTAAATCTAACAAATTTTCTGAATTACAAATTGTCTTATCATTATGGGATTCGCAAGGTTTTTTAATTGCAAATAATTGTCTCTTACACTCTAACAAATTTTCGTATTTTATATCATTGATTATTTGGGCTTTTTTTATTGCTTTAATTTTTAAAGTTCTACAATTATCTGTTTTAATTTTTGGGAGGCTAATAATATAGATGAGGTCGTTGCCATTTGTGGCTAATTTAACTTTAGCAAATTCCAATAATTCTTCTATGTTAAAAAATAAGTCATTTTCCTTTTTAAAGATATCTTCCACTACTGTGGTTTCTGTGCTTGTGAATACAAAAGAGTTTATTGTGTTAGATTTGGCCCATGTAATTGCGTATATTATATTGGTTATCTCTTCTTTTATTAATTGAATTTTATACTTTAAAATATTTGCTTTCTGATTTACGATTTCTTCCGAGCTCTGGGTAACTTTTAGTATTGCGTTAGTTGCATTAGTAAGTTGGTTAATTTTTTGGTTAATTAATCTGTTAATTACTACTTGTTTATTGTTGTTTTCTAATTGCTCATTTATCTTATTTTCTAAGATCTCATAATCGTGGTGGTCTGGTGATCCCGCCAGCCATTTCCATGCAGTACCTATTGCTTCTATTGCCCTTTTTTGTCTTTTTTGTGTTTGGAGAATGCGTAAATCAGTATGAATCTGTTTTAGTTCGTATGAAAGATAGGGGTGTAATGGATGAGATGAGGTGAGTGAATGAAATGAATCTTCTAACTTCGCCAGAGTTTCTTCATAGCTGTGTATGTTAAAGATGTGGATGATTTTAAATGTTCCGTCTTGCTTAGCCGCTAATCCGGTTTCGAGTGAGATGATTTGTGAGTTGGAGTAGTCGAGCACTGTGGTTATCCCCAGGCATGTTGGTAGAAATAGCCTGAAAAATTATGTTCTTATATTATTTTTATGTATGATTTTTCCGGTTTGTGTTTTAATAGTGGTCATTTTGTTTTCTGCCACTTTCTCAGCTTTGTATCTAGGTGTAAGTTTAGTTCCTAACCTTTTATCTATTTTTACGTGGACTACATCGCCAGGTTTAAAAAGCTTTGGTTGTATTTTGTCTCGATTGTGATATTTGAGGTCGGCTGTTTGTTTCTTCTGGATTTTCTGTTTAATTTCTTCTCGATTTTTTTCTATGTCTTCTACTGAACTGGAGATTGTGCTTCTAAAAAATATATTTATGGGGCTTTCTTTTGTTACAGAATGGATCGATTTATTATATTCTTGAACTGCTTTAAAAATTAAGTCCTCAAATGTTATGCTCCCGTTGTCTTTTTTGAGGCACCGCATGATTTCTGATAGGGTTGAATGAAATCTCTCTATTTGTCCGTTACTTGCCGATGCATACGGAGCAGTCGTGTGTACTGATATTTTGAGTTCATCTTCTAACATGAGCTTGATTGCTGCTGAGCCTAATGAGCGTTCGTTGTCCATTATTATCCATTTCGGCATACCGAAAGCAATCAAGATCTCCCTCAACGGATTTTTAATATCTTCAGATGCCCTTGACTCTAAAATTTTTATTTGAGCATATTTAGAAAATTTGTCAATACCTGTTAAGATTCTATGTTTTTCTGTAATATAAATATCAATGTGAACTATTTCTCCTGGATAATTAGGAATGGGGGTTGGTTGGATTTCTCCTCTTGGGGGTGTCTATCATATTTTGATTCTTTACAAGTTTGACAGGCTTGAACTATTGCTTGGATTTTCTTTATTGCTTGTGGAAAAAAATAATTTTTTAAAATTTGTATTTTATTTTCTTTTGCTTCTCTATGGGCTCTTTTATGTTCGAGGGTAATTATTTCGTTTTGTTGAGATTCTGAAGTTACATCGTCTATTTCGTTTTGAGTAAACCTTATTTTGTACGAGTTGAAATATATAGGGTAAATGTTTTGAATTTTTCCCATTACTTCTTCGGATGTAATGATTCCGTTTATAAGTTTAGGGTCAAGTCTGGTAGTTAGAATTGCTATAAGTTTTTCTTCTGTGTAGGACTTTTGTTTAATTATATGTCTGTGGTATGTTGGAAATGGTATTTCAAAACTGTAGGAATCTGTGTCAGCTGTCAGTAAGTATATCTGATTTTTAAATACATTGATTGGAGCTTCTACCGAAAATATGAGGTTGTGTGATGAGCTTTCGTCGCTGTGGACTGATCCTGAGGAGCTGATTGAATTTATTTCAGCAGGGGCTCGGGATAGCGCATCCGCTACTACGTTAGCTACTCCGGGCTTATACCTGATCTCGTGGTTATACTCTCCAATGAGATCTCTCCAGCGTTTTAGCTTAGCGTTATGATTGTTTACGCTATTTGAAAAACTCAAGGGTTGATGATCCGTGTATATTACCACCTTCGAATACCCGTAAAGGTAATGTCTTAAGCTCTGGAGAGCCCAAACTATAGCAAGCATCTCTCTTTCGTTGGTTGCATAGTTTTCTTCGGTTTTTGACAGGGTGCGTGAAATGAACGTTATTGGCCTATGATTTTGTTCCAATACTGCGCCTATTGCGTAGCTTAAAGCATCGGTAGTTAACTGAAATTCTTTTCCGAAATCTGGATATGAAAGGGTTACATCCCTAGAGACGAGGGTATTTTTAAGTTTTTCGAACGCTGTAATCGCATCTTTGCTTAGGTTAATAGCAGTTTTGCTTGACTTGGTCTTAGATATACGGCCTTCTTCGCCTCTTAGGAGAATGGTTAGGGGCTTTGCTATTTTTGCATAATCTTTTATAAACCGCCTATAATAACCTGTCATGCCCAGGAAAGAACGAAGATCTTTTAATGTTTTCGGGACCGGAAATTTTGTAATCGCTTTTATTTTTTCTGTATTTGTTTTAACTCCATTTTCTGATATTGTATAACCCAAGAAATCTACTTCGTTTTTGAAAAAATGGCATTTATCTATTTGGACTCTCATGTTTGCGTTTTGTAGGGTTGAAAATACCTTTTCGAGATTTTGACCGTGATCTACTTCATTTTTGCTAAAGACTATGATGTCGTCTACGTATACATAGCAAATTTTCCCTATGTACTCTCTCAGAATGTCATCTAAAGCTCGTTGAAAAATGGATGGGGAATTTTTTAGACCGAACGGAAGTCTCGTAAATTCGTATTTTCCGCCGTTTACAGCGAATGCTGTTTTCTCTATGTCCGTGTCTTTCAATGGTATTTGGTGAAAACCACTCTTGAGGTCCAATACCGAAAAATACTTGTTGTCCCCAAGTTGTGCAATAATTTCGCCTATCTCAGGGATCGGATACCGATCTGAGATAGTAACTTCATTAAGTTTCCTATAATCGATTACTAATCTGTACTTTTTTTCTTCGGACTGACCGGACTTTTTCGGAACTACCCATACTGGTGCATTATATGGCGACCTTGAAGGTCTTATAATGCCATCTTTTAGCATCTCGTTTATTTGTTTTTCTACTTCCTGTTTTAAAGATATTGGGTATGGGTAATGTTTTCCATAAACTGGGGAATCGGACGAAGTTCTGATCTCACCTACTACTTTAGTTGTGTACGCTAACTTTGTATCAGGATCTGCAAAGAGGGTTTTGTGATTTTGTACGAGGAGATTTATAATTGATTTTTGAGACTCGGTCATATGGCTGATTTGCGGTCCAATGGTATTTACTGCTTGTGTTGCTAATTGGTGAATTTTAATTTTGCGTTTATTTCCGAGAATTAATGTATCGTTCTTCACATCTATAATGGCTCCTAGGCTTTTCATTGTGTCATTGCCCAGTATACCGTGAAAGGTTTTTAGTGTTTCTAGCAAAAAAAATTTCATGGGTGAATCTGAAATTTTAGGGAGCTTAAGTATAGCATGTTGTGTTATTTTAGTTGTTCCTCCGACTGAGCTAACGGAAAAATTTGTCTCATTTTGTTTTGGGTTTGGTACTAATTGGTTTTGAATATAATTTTGGTTTGAGCCCGTGTCTATTAAAAATTTTAGGATTTTTCCGTTCCCCGTGGTTACTTTAAAGTAAGGTAATGAGGAACGATTTATTCTAAAAAATAAAGCTCGGACATATCTATGTATTCCTGCTGCTCAGTATCGTTTTGCCATACATATTCTTCCTGAAGCTCGTTTACATTATTTTCTTCTACCAACTGATAATATTCTTGCTCTGGGCTTGGTGTAGTTTCTTCTGAATTTTGTTGTGCGGTGCTTTCTGTCTCTGGCTGAATATGAAATTGCCGTGGCATTTTGTTATTGTTTGTAACGTTGGAAGCACTAAGAGGTCTTTTCCCTGCATAATCGTTAACCTGCCTGTTCATGTAATTTATATGACGCGAGCGAACTGACTGATCGACCTCCATAGGTACCGGTTTCGGTTGGGGTCGTGGGGGAGGTTTTGGGGTGCTGTAGGATGCTACTGCACCGGCCTGATTTGTATAGGGCTGTTTATAAGGTTTAAATTGGTAAGGCTGGGAAATTGGGGTTGCTCCAGTTACTGGTACCCATTGCATTTGGTTCGGATTATGATAGAGTTGTGGATGCAAGTTTTGTTTGACGGCTGCCATCCTATATGGCTGTTGGGGTTTTGGAGGTAGTAAAGGTGCTTTCCCTAAATATGAAATTTTCGGTGTTTGACTATTCCTAGTGTTCTGATTTTCAAGTAGACTGCACAGATGTAGGGCGTGTCCTAAGTCATGTGGCTCTTTAATGGCCAGTAGTTGTGCTAAGTTGCCGTTGAGGCCTCTGACAAAGGTGTCTAAGGCTTTTTCTCTGTACATGGCTGTCAGAGATTGCACAGTTTCTTGTGAGGCATCTAAGTTGCCAATTTGGTTTAGCATTAGTGATAGCTGTTGGTACACTGCTTGATAATAATCGACTATACTATCGCTACCTTGATTAAGAGCATAAAGCTGATATTCGAGAGTCTTTAGGTCACGTTTGTCAGCAAAATGCGCTGTTAGACATTTTGAGATAGCTGTCCAATCTAAGGGGGTATTATAGGATTCTAGTACTGCGTCGGCTTGTCCGATGATTTTGTTTCGGATTGCTAAAAGAATTCCATAATATTTTGGTGAGCCGATTCTCATTTCATAGATTTTTAACGCCCTTTCTACACTTTTTTTCCATGAAGAATATTCGCTTTTGTTTCCCAAAAAATCTCTAAGTGTCCGCACGATGTCTGGTAATTTGTCTAAGTCACTAAGATTGTGCGCTAATTCCCTTTTAATTGTTTGGTCTGTATACTTGGAAAAATCTTTATTGGGATTAAGTATTTCTTTAACTAGGCTGCTTAGGTTTGCCTCTAGGACAGTTTTAATTTTTTCCTCGATGTCTCTCTCGGTCATGATTCGCGTGGTTGATTGTGCGTTACTAACTGACGAAGGTGTGACAAGATTAGCGAGTCTGTCTGCTAAATCTTGTTCAGTCATTTGGGATCTATGAGCAATAAGAGGTTGAGCTTAACTTTAAATTTTGATTACTCAGAATTCGGAAGGTTATTAATTAAAGAAATATAGTGTGGGTCTTTGATTATTGTGTAAGTTTTTGACTTTTTGTCTGTGGATTTTTTCTTTAAGCTTAATTTCTTAATTTCTTTCGTATAGTATTTATAATATTTTTCAATTTAAATTTGTTTCCTTTGATAGATTGTTTAAAACTATTCTTACAGTAATAACATATCTCGGCGTGCTCTCGTGACGGATCGACAGATTCCGGTTTATCCCACGCTGCAGCGATCTCTCCTGAGTGCGGGTTTACTAAGGGGCCTCCTCTGTACCTTACTCACGTTCCCTCCGAACGGATACTAAAGGGATAACGGCGATAAGTTTGGCCTGATTAGTCCACTAGGCACAAGTCCTGTTTTTTCAGGAGTGACGATATTGTGGCGTTTTTTAAACGGCACTTTCCCACTTCCGGGTCTCGGATTTTTCTTTTCACTTCTCACGGATTAGGCGGAGGTTCAAACGAAACGTCGGGATTTTTTTTCTTTCCCGAACTTCACGAGGCGCGGAACTTGTTATCCTTTCGCGGCTTTTAATCAGGTCCCTGTTCGGGCGCCAGTTAAAAGATTGATTATAATTTTATTTAAAAAAAATCAAACTTTTCTTTATTGAGTTGGATTAAGAACTAACTTTAATTAAGCTAAACAATTATTCATTATGACTACGCGTCGTTCCATCGCTGCCGCCGTCTCTGCCGCTGTTGCTGCTTCTGCTAACGTTCTTTGTTATTATTGGTTGCTGCTATTCTTCGCTGTCGCTGTTGGCCAATTTTAATTGTCATTGGCCAATGCATTAACGTTAGTTTTTGTTGTATGCACTTGGCCAAGTTCGATCAACTTTGGAAATTGGCTATTCTGCATTCCCACGATCGCTGACCGAAAGGTGCAAGCTCAGCGCACGTGGTTTAGCTCGTGTGAACTTATTGGGGCCATTTGTTGTGCAACCAATGCTTACTCTTACTTATGTCTGGGTCTTCATATAATTTTAGGTGTTAACTCATAGAACGCGAAAGGGCTCGTGCAGACAAAAATTTGATGTTCATCGTGGCAAATTTAAGGAATATAATTTCGTGTTAGCATAACAGGTACATTGAAAGTTAGGCGGAATCAATATATCACCTCTTATAAGATTTTGCATAAAAATATTACCAAGCATTGTTCAACGACTTACAAGTGTAGGTAAATTAAGCAACAGTAATCTACTCTGGTAGGAAGGTAGCCTTACGTTTTGATCCCAGCTCAAACTACGAAGGGCAAATAGAAGAAATTTTTTTGTACCGACTCAATACGGTCAATGTGCACTTGATATTGTGGACTCCAAACCGACGAACAATATTCCAAAATATGACGGAAAAGGGAGGTAAATAATAATTTGGTCGTATAAGGGTCATCAAATTCTTTTGACCAACGCTTTATAAACCCAAGAACACTCATGACTTTGTTAACAGTGGACATTATGTGGCAGTAAAATTTATGTTTAGGGTCCAGAAGAACACTTAAATCGTTAACTGAATATATACGGTCGAGTGGCGTATTTTCAAGAAAGTAACTGATAAACGTAGGAGTACCCCTATAAAAAGTCATAACGTTGCATTTAAGGTAGTTCAACTTTAAAAGGTTGTACTCACACCATCCATGAAAACAATATCTGACTGTAAGTTAAATCCCGACGCTATATCATTATATTATAAACAAAGCTTAACATCATCAGCATGCATTAGTACACGAGAATGTGTTATGATAGAGGGAAGATCGTTGATAAACAAAGTAAACAGCAAAGGGCCCAGATGACTTCCTTGAGGCACTCCAGATGTCACGTATATCAATTTTGAAACAGCATTCTTAAATATAACCCTCTGAGTCCTACCATTCAAGTAACTTGAAATCCAAGTTAATAGATTACCAGGAAACACAAGCAGATCTAATTTGAATAAGAGAAGAGAGTGGTTGACGGAGTCAAAGGCCTTACTAAAATCTGTATATATAACGTCAGTCTGCATTTTTTCTCAAATCCATTTATTACAATAGATGACGGTTCAAGAAGGTTGGTGGTGGTCGATCTTCGCTTAACAAAACCATGCTGACACGGTGATATAAGCGAGGAACATAGATGTTGCAAATGAGAAGTGATAATACGTTCAAATGCTTTAGGAATTGCCAACAATTTGGAAATACCTCTATAATTCTTGGCATCAGCCTTCGCACCCTTTTGATGAAGTGGAATAATAAAAGAGTCCTTCCAGATAGTAGGAAAAACTGATGATGAAATGACAAATTAAAAAGTTTAAGAATCGGCTTGCAAATGTTTGACGCACAAAACTTGAGCACACATCCAAAAAGTCCATCTGGACCGGGAGAATAAGTCGGCGTTGTTGTTGCTAAATCTATTAAGAGATAGTTTTCAGTAATTAAAGGGGAAAAAATTACAATTTCCTCTATTTAAGGGATTAGGGTAGTTAGAATTTGACCAAGCTGTCGAACTATAAGTAGTTTGGAAAAACTCAGCAAATAAATCAGCAATTTCAGAGTTCGTCGATGCCTCCGTTGGGTTTAGTCGTACCGATGAAGGCAATGCCGATGACTTACGCTTGGCATTAACAAAATTGAAAAACTGTTTCTGGGCATTTGAAAATTCAAATTTACATCAATTTAGATACATAGAATAGCAATGACTGTTGAGAACATTAAAATCCGATCGGGCCACTACATATTTCGAAAAATCTGATGGCTTACCCGATTTTTTAAATTTTTTATAAGTATTTGGTTTAAGGTTTTTAAGTCTGTGAGGCGCATTGGTAAACCAAGGAGGCCTGTTTAGGATTGAAGGAAACCTATCAGGAACGCATTCATTAAAAAAAGTATTTAACGCTATATAGAATAGTTCAGTGGCACTTTCAATGTCTGTACAATTGTACAAGTCTGTCCAATTATAATGAGAAATCAAATCGTTAAGTTTATTATAGACACATTTACGAAAACATCTCATTTTAGTTGGGGGCACTAAAGGAGAGAGGGTATCAGAGCAGGGGAGGCAAATTGTCAATTCCATT
Source organism: Drosophila carrolli (assembly GCA_018152295.1). Classification (NCBI taxonomy): domain Eukaryota; kingdom Metazoa; phylum Arthropoda; class Insecta; order Diptera; family Drosophilidae; genus Drosophila; species Drosophila carrolli. Next base: position 1,360,725 of record JAECXJ010000296.1, on the reverse strand, counting down.
GTTGGATGATATCGGTCTTCAGGTACAACAAGAGCGTCAATTCTACATACCGTGACCTCGGACGGGTCTGAAACAAACACAAGATCTAATTGTCTATTTAAAGAATTTCGTATAAAGCTTATTTGCTTGACGATAATTCTAAAAGGCCATCTACAAAATCATGGGCGGATAAATGCATAGCGACAAGTGAGTCAGTGGGAAGAGACCAAGAAATATCAGGTAGGCTTAAGTCACCCAAAACAATCAAAAGGTCTCTGTTAGAAAGAAGGGATAGTACGGATTTTATTGCAGACAGATGGTGCTCATAAATTACTAGATCAGAGTTAGGTGGAATATAAGAATATGTAACAAAAATAGATAAAGATTGCAAGGAAACTTTCACACTTACAAATTCAATTTCGTTTGGGATATGAGTGAGAATTCTTTCATATGTTAGGCTAGAGGTAACGGCAATCAGACTGGTAATCAGCAATGTCAATTAGCCATCAGAACCATGTAAATCAAAATTTTCCGGATGAATTATTTTTATACCCTTGCATAGGGTATTATAATTTCAGTCAAAAGTTTCCAACGCAGTCAAGGAGACATTTCCGGCCCTATAAAAAAATGCAAGAAAATCTAACGTTATTTGTTATTTTATGTTCTTTGGGATTTGGTAATATTTAAATAAAATGGAATTACGGTTTTATTTATATTAAAATCGGACAACAATATCATATAGCTGCCATAGAAACGATGGCAAAATGCAGCGCAAAATCGACATCGCTTCATTGTTTTTAGTAATAGAGGCATGGAAATCGAAATGTAGTCGATTTGTAATAGCTGCAAGGGTATATAAACTTCGGCTTTCTGAAGTTTGCTTCATTTCTTGTTAAAAATTTTGTTTTGGTATTTTATTTTTAGTTCATTTATTTCTTTTGTCACATAACACGAGTTACTTAATTACTAAAGGAAATGTAATCGCACCGTTCCCAGGAGGAGAATCGACTTGATTAATGCGAATATTTACTTTAAGCCCAGTATCCAGATCGACGAAAACCGTACGCCAGTCATGAGAGAGAGCGAGAGGCAAACAGCTGACATTTACTTTTCGTCGGGCCTTTTTTTCACGTCGGTCCACAGATCGACGAAAAAATACCAGAAAATTCCATAGCGTTGCCAGTCTGCGGAAATGAACTTTGGGTGAACCCTAGCGAAAAGATTAAAAAATTTAATCTTTTGGCATGCGCTTCTCACTGAACATTATAAGAAATGGAGGGAAAAACTCAAAAAACTCACAGAAGTCGATTGCAGGTGTTTTCATGTGAGGGCAAAATAACATTAATGCTATCTGGGGTGCCTCTTGTCAGAGCAAAATGTTTTTTAGGTCTAGAATGACGTTCACTTTTCGTCGGGCCTTTTTTTCACGTCGGTCCACAGATCGACGAAAAAATACCAGAAAATTCCATAGCGTTGCCAGTCTGCGGAAATGAACTTTGGGTGAACCCTAGCGAAAAGATTAAAAAATTTAATCTTTTGGCATGCGCGTCTCACTGAACATTATAAGAAATGGAGGGAAAAACTCAAAAAACTCACAGAAGTCGATTGCAGGTGTTTTCATGTGAGGGCAAAATAACATTAATGCTATCTGGGGTGCCTCTTGTCAGAGCAAAATGTTTTTTAGGTCTAGAATGTACGAAAAAACACAATAAAAGTGCAGCTATAAACTTTAAATTAGCAAATAATTATCTGTAGATTAAAAAAACAACTGTTAAATTTAAATTGTATTGTTTAATTTCTTTGTCTAGCGGCAATTTTGTCTTGCCAAGGTAATTGATAATATCTTTTAAAGGCTCTTTCCCGCAAATACGATATTTGAATTTTAACTGCTTGTCAACAAAACAAGCTGATTGACAGTACGACCGTAGCACGCTTAATTCTGATGAACTCTCGAAATTTTGGTCACACTGGAAAGATTAAAGTTTTTACGCTAGCGTACTCTTATTTTCAGTTATAATTGCGAGTCAATTTAAAAGCTAGTGGCTCGCGAAGTTAATATACCCTTGCAGAATATTCTGTAAATTATATTCTTCAAAATTATTCTTATGATGCATTCTTAATACCCATAGAAAATCCAAACTTCTTAACTTTACAAACACAAAAGTTATGGCATTTCCGATCAATCAGTTATATGGCGGCTATAGGATATAGTCGGCCGATCCTTATGAAATTTGGTAGGTCGGATTGATTGGCCAAATATAAAACGCCTAGAAAATCCCAACTTCCTAACTTTAAAAACACCAAAATTGTGGCTTTTATGATCGTTCAGTTATATGGCAGCTATAGTATAAAGTCACCCGATCCGGCTCGTTCCGACTTATATACTACCTGCAATAGAAAGACAACTTTTGGAAAAATTTTAAGCAGATAGCTTTAAAACTGAGGGACTAGTTTGCGTAGAAACGGACGGACGGACAGATGGACGGACAGACGGACATGGCTAGATCGACTCTCCTGGTGATGCTGATCAATAATATATAAATTAATTTGTCGTTGTCGATCGCCGGTCTAGTCGATTTACGTTGGTACGTAGATAATGGTTCTGCGTAGCTCTGGTAGGTAGGTGGCCGGTTTGCCGGTGATCAGCTGTCGTCCACTGAAGAGTTATGACGAAGGAAGGAAGGGTGACTGCCCTCCGTTCGCTGCTGGCCTAGAGACTCAGTCAGTGTTTAAATAATAAATTGATTAACGGCGGTTGCCGGAGTTTGCTTGATGAGCGAAGTGCTCTTTATTGAATCAAAAACAGAACTAAAACTTAAAGCTAACATAAATGAGCTTCATAGCGGCCACTCCAATGGGCAGCGCTTGCCGGCTATGCACGAGCATCCGGCCAGACGCTGTGTCAGCAGTTTGGCCGGCGCGATGTTTACGTAAACTGTGGTCAACAACTTTGGTCTTGCTGGTCACAGTTAACTACTCCCCCTTTTAAGTTAAGGCCGCCCTCGGCCGATCCTAAATCTGCAATCACTTCCTTTATTTGGCTGGCAGATCTTTTTGCCCTACTAAGTCGCTGGTAAGTGAAAATAATGCAGATGAGCGCACAGCATATTGCTCCTACAATAATTGCTGCGAGATGCATTTGGTTGTCGTCGATCTCGTCCCGGAACTCCTTGATAAACTCCAAGTTGCGTTCACTCAAGCGGTGAAGGTACGGGAGGCTGAGAACATCTTGGTTGGCAGTGGTGACACGGAGCAGTTTTTAATGGCGTGAATTTCTCCGCCGCAATCCGCTATAATGTTGTCTATTATCTGCAGCATTGTCTCACCATGGGCGACTGGAAAAATGGTTATCTTTTTGCATGCCAATTTTATTCTAGGAAATTTTATGATAAAATGTAAAACGTTAACGGACTGCAGAATCTTCACGGACGAAACGGACAAAAGATCCCCTATGGGAGTATTGGTGGGTTCCTCAAGCCAAACTGATTTTAAGTCTTCGTGGTCTAAAATATTTGGACTAACAATGTTAATTTTGGCAAGGGTTATTGCAAGCATTAAATTCTGTAATTCCATCATCAACAAGTCTAGCAAGTAGCGTCTCATATAAGTTTCCAGTGTCTACTTGTGAACGGTCGATGTTAGCTGATTAATTTGATTTTGAATTTTAGTGTTTATTTGAATTTGACTATTGCTTGACTCAACCAACTTCATTTCGGTAAATTTGATTTTCTCTAAATCACCGGCGTCTGGTGTCCCTGCTACGACCTTTAGCGCTGACCCTAAGAAATCTAGACTCCTAGCTACTCGATGATGAATGCCCAACGGCTCCAACAAGTCCTGGAGGTGGGCGGTATCTACGCTTAAAAGCTTCTTCATATGGGATAGTGGAAACATGTTTATCATGTTGTCTGTTTCTTCCACTACGCGCGCATACTCCGAGAGGTTCGCTGTATGAGTAACGTACGCGAACTCTTCCCACACTAGTATTTGGCCGTCAACGATGGGAATATACTTGTCCTGGGATTAATCAGTTATGTGAGCCGACGCCAAGGATAGGAAAATATAAGGTATGAGTCCGAACTTGTGGAATTGAACTTTAGCTATATTTTTTTTTGTTCACCGAGAGGTATCCCACCAATAAAATAAACTTAAACTAAAAAGTATGCCGGTGGCGATTAAGCTTATAACTAGTACGAATTTGCGCCAAGTTGCTTAAAAGTGTAATAAAAATGATTAAAGAAGGACATTATCTGATTGTATTATTTAAGATTGTCCTTGTGGACCACCCTCCCCTTAATGAGGACCGTGGTCCCCAGGTCCGCTTCTACAGCCCTTTCCTCACACAAGGGTGTGAGTTTATTTCCTAGCCTTTTGTTGGACTTTACGAAAACTTTTTCTCCAACTTCAAAGACCCTATTCTGCCGAGTCGCATTTCCCTGTTTCTTAGCACGTCCTGGGCGCTTTTTATCTTTTGCCGGATTTTTGTTTGTAAATCGTCCGAGTTCGCCTTTACAACATCAGCTGGTCTTTTGTCAATGACCGTGTGAATTGATTTGTTGTACCTGGTAGTGGCTAATAGAATTATTTCCCGCAAAATACGATATTTGAATTTTAACTGCTTGTCAACAAAACAAGCTGATTGACAGTACGACCGTAGCACGCTTAATTCTGATGAACTCTCGAAATTTTGGTCACACTGGAAAGATTAAAGTTTTTACGCTAGCGTACTCGTTTGTCGATCTGAGTACTAGGCTTTATTATTTTCAGTTATAATTGCGAGTCAATTTAAAAGCTAGTGGCTCGCGAAGTTAATATACCCTTGCAGAATATTCTGTAAATTATATTCTTCAAAATTATTCTTATGATGCATTCTTAATACCCATAGAAAATCCAAACTTCTTAACTTTACAAACACAAAAGTTATGGCATTTCCGATCAATCAGTTATATGGCGGCTATAGGATATAGTCGGCCGATCCTTATGAAATTTGGTAGGTCGGATTGATTGGCCAAATATAAAACGCCTAGAAAATCCCAACTTCCTAACTTTAAAAACACCAAAATTGTGGCTTTTATGATCGTTCAGTTATATGGCAGCTATAGTATAAAGTCACCCGATCCGGCTCGTTCCGACTTATATACTACCTGCAACAGAAAGAAAACTTTTGGAAAAATTTTAAGCAGATAGCTTTAAAACTGAGACGGACGGTCAGACGGACAGAAGGACATGGATAGATCGACTCTCCTGGTGATGCTGATCAATAATATATAAATTAATTTGTCGTTGTCGATCGCCGGTCTAGTCGATTTACGTTGGTACGTAGATAATGGTTCTGCGTAGCTCTGGTAGGTAGGTGGCCGGTTTGCCGGTGATCAGCTGTCGTCCACTGAAGAGTTATGACGAAGGAAGGAAGGGTGACTGCCCTCCGTTCGCTGCTGGCCTAGAGACTCAGTCAGTGTTTAAATAATAAATTGATTAACGGCGGTTGCCGGAGTTTGCTTGATGAGCGAAGTGCTCTTTATTGAATCAAAAACAGAACTAAAACTTAAAGCTAACATAAATGAGCTTCATAGCGGCCACTCCAATGGGCAGCGCTTGCCGGCTATGCACGAGCATCCGGCCAGACGCTGTGTCAGCAGTTTGGCCGGCGCGATGTTTACGTAAACTGTGGTTAACAACTTTGGTCTTGCTGGTCACAGTTAACTACTCCCCCTTTTAAGTTAAGGCCGCCCTCGGCCGATCCTAAATCTGCAATCACTTCCTTTATTTGGCTGGCAGATCTTTTTGCCCTACTAAGTCGCTGGTAAGTGAGAATAATGCAGATGAGCGCACAGCATATTGCTCCTACAATAATTGCTGCGAGATGCATTTGGTTGTCGTCGATCTCGTCCCGGAACTCCTTGATAAACTCCAAGTTGCGTTTACTCAAGCGGTGAAGGTACGGGAGGCTGAGAACATCTTGGTTGGCAGTGATGTTCAATAAAGGGGAGCTTGCTGCCCCTGGAGTTCTCTTCTGGTCTATAGCGTGATTGATGAAGAGGGTTTAATTTATTATGGCCTGTTTATCGAAGGTGATGAGGTGAGTGCCATGCATCCAGACTTCTGTACCGTTGTCCACTCGAATCTTGGCTGACCTGTCGTTGATGATCACCATCCCTTCGTCCACGTATGTGATTGGGTGCAAGTCGCTCTGTTGTGTTCGGCAATGCGCCATCCCTCCTGCATGCAGTTCTTTGGCGCATGAATAATCTGACGCCAAACGACAGAATGTGGCTCCCGGTGACACGGAGCAGTTTTTAATGGCGTGAATTTCTCCGCCGCAATCCGCTATAATGTTGTCTATTATCTGCAGCATTGTCTCACCATGGGCGACTGGAAAAATGGTTATCTTTTTGCATGCCAATTTTATTCTAGGAAATTTTATGATAAAGTGTAAAACGTTAACGGACTGCAGAATCTTCACGGACGAAACGGACAAAAGATCCCCTATGGGAGTATTGGTGGGTTCCTCAAGCCTTCGTGGTCTAAAATATTTGGACTAACAATGTTAATTTTGGCAAAGGTTATTGCAAGCATTAAATTCTGTAATTCCATCATCAACATTCTGTTTCTAGCAAGTAGCGTCTCATATAAGTGTCCAGTGTCTACTTGTGAACGGTCGATGTTAGCTGATTAATTTGATTTTGAATTTTAGTGTTTATTTGAATTTGACTATTGCTTGACTCAACCAACTTCATTTCGGTAAATTTGATTTTCTCTAAATCACCGGCGTCTGGTGTCCCTGCTACGACCTTTAGCGCTGACCCTAAGAAATCTAGACTCCTAGCTACTCGATGATGAATGCCCAACGGCTCCAACAAGTCCTGGAGGTGGGCGGTATCTACGCTTAAAAGCTTCTTCATATGGGATAGTGGAAACATGTTTATCATGTTGTCTGTTTCTTCCACTACGCGCGCATACTCGAGAGGTTCGCTGTATGAGTAACGTACGCGAACTCTTCCCACACTAGTATTTGGCCGTCAACGATGGGAATATACTTGTCCTGGGATTAATCAGTTATGTGAGCCGACGCCAAGGATAGGAAAATATAAGGTATGAGTCCGAACCTGTGGAATTGAACTTTAGCTATATTTTTTTTTTGTTCACCGAGAGGTATCCTACCACCAATAAAATAAACTTAAACTAAAAAGTATGCCGATGGCAATTAAGCTTATAACTAGTACAAATTTGCGCCAAGTGGCTTAAAAGTGTAATAAAAATGATTAAAGAAGGACATTATCTGATTGTATTATTTAAGATTGTCCTTGTGGACCACCCTCCCCTTAATGAGGACCGTGGTCCCCAGGTCCGCTTCTACAGCCCTTTCCTCACACAAGGGTGTGAGTTTATTTCCTAGCCTTTTGTTGGACTTTACGAAAACTTTTTCTCCAACTTCAAAGACCCTATTCTGCCGAGTCGCATTTCCCTGTTTCTTAGCACGTCCTGGGCGCTTTTTATCTTTTGCCGGATTTTTGTTTGTAAATCGTCCGAGTTCGCCTTTACAACATCAGCTGGTCTTTTGTCAATGACCGTGTGAATTGATTTGTTGTACCTGGTAGTGGCTAATAGAATTATTTCCACTGTGTCGGTTATTCCGGTGTCGATGTTTAAACATCGACTGAGTTCCGATAGGGTACTATGGAACCGCTCTACCTGCCCGTTTGAAACACTATGTAGAGGCGGTGCATTTGCAATGCTAACGCCGAAATGATTATTGAGCAAGGTTGAGATTGTCTGCGACTTCAACGATAGTTCGTTGTCGCAATAGATTACCCTAGCTTTTGGAAAATAATTCATCAGCTGAAGTAAAGCTGGTTTAAGATCCTCAATGGTCCTTGAGTGGACATGTTGCACGACAGCAAATTTCGAAAATTTGTTGATGCAAGTGAGGTAATATTTCCTGTCGGTGGAGTATACGTCTATGTGCAGTATTTCTCCTATATGAGAGGGAATTGGTGTCTCACCCAGCTCTTGTTTTTTTGGATGTCTGTCATATTTGGCTCTCGCGCATGTCTTACAGTTCGAGACAACTTCGCTGGCCAATTTTGCCATCTTTGGGAAGTAGTACTCAGAGAGCACCTGCTTCACATTTTCCTGGGCCGATCTATGGGCCCTATTATGCTCAGCTGTGATATTTTCCCGCCTCTCAGCAACTGCGAAAATGTCTGTTACCTGATTTTTCAGTGCCAAAATTTTGTTGCTGGAAATTGTCGAGCCAGCTGGTCCTGTACCAAGGTCAACGTGTGTAGGTCACAATGGATGGCGTTTACGCCATTAGGAACGATAATATCTGCGATTTCTCTGAGCAATGTCTCTTTGCACGAGAAGCTAATTAAGTGACGCCTTTTGTTCCCGAACAGTATGAAGCTGCGTTTCAATGGGGAGCGCGCCTCTTCGAGAACCAACTGGTTCTGGAAGCAATTCAGCGGTTTGTCCGTAGGCTCAATGGTGTGGGTCAGGGAGAATTCGCTGTGTATCGTGGCTATGCATGATTCAGTTTCCTGCTCTTCCATGGCATTGAGTTGTTGTCTGGACAGCGCGTCCGCGACCAAGTTCTCTTTGCCAGGCTTATAAAAAATACGCGCACCTGACTCATCGATGCGCGCCTTCCACCTCTTGATTTTAGCGTTCGGATTCGACTCCGAGACCGCAAAGGTTAAGGGCTGATGATCAGTAAAGATATTTATGTCTTTTACTGCGTACAGATAGTGCCGTAATTTGGTCAATGCCCAAATAATAGCTAACAATTCCCTTTCATTTGTAGCATAATTTATTTCCCTGTCCTTTAATGTCCTTGAGATCATTGTGATTGGACGACCCTCTTGGGACGGTATTGCCAATGCCATAGGCCGATGCATCTGTCGTTAGATCAAATGCTTTTTTATAATCGGGGTATCTTAGCATGACGTCCTCAGATGCCCAGATATTTCGCAGCTTCTGAAACGCTTGTTGCTGTGCCTCAGAGAACTCGACCGAGATGTTCCGTGACCTATGTCTACTAACCGTTCCGTTTTCCCCTTTCAAGATGTCCGAAATGGGTCTTGCTATCGCTGCAAAATCCTTTATGAAACATCTGTAGTAGCTTGCCAGGCCAAGGAATGATCTGACCTCAAACACGGATTTTGGTTCCGGGAAGTCTTTAATGGCTTTGACCTTCTCTGGGTCAGTTGTTGCACCATTGCTGGTGACTATGAATCCCAAGAAGCCTACGCTTTTTTTAAAGAAGCGTGATTTTTCTACATAAACCCTCATGTTTGCTTCGTAGAGGTTCTTTAAAACCCAATCTACGTGTTTGACATGTGATTCTTCATTTTCAGAAAAAATAATCACATCATCCACATATATGTAACAAAATTTGCCGATTTGTTCTCGCCAAATGTCGTCGATTGTCCTTTGAAAAAAGCTGGCAGCATTTTTCAGACCAAAAGGGAGCCTGCGAAATTCATATTTCCCCCCGTTTACCGAAAACGAAGTTTTTTCGCTATCACGCTCTGCAAGCATGATCTGATGGTACCCTGACTTAAGGTCCAAAGTTGTGAAATATTTGGCCTCGCCTAGGTTTCCCAATATCATGGAGATATTTGGCATGGGGTACTTATCAGATACCGTTCTTTCATTTAGCTTGCGAAAGTCAATTACTAGTCGCATATTTTTGTTGCCCATTTCATCCGCGCCCTTCTTGTCCACTACCCATATTGGGTTGTTGTACGGAGACACAGATTTCTGGATTATGCCGTTGCCCAATAGATTTTGGATTTCCTTGTTAACAAAATCGGCCGCCCCCATGGGGTACGGATACAGTTTTGCATAAATAGGTTCTTCATCTATTGTTCTTATCGTGGCTACTACCGAAGTGTTATACGGTAGTGCCTCATTGGGGTCTGCAAATGCCCTTTTTCTGCTTTTAAGCATTTTTATAAAGGCATCTTTGATTACAGGGGGTGCATCAGAGCAATCTACGTTAGTAAAATTGACATCAGCACAGGTATGGAAGGAAATTTCTTCGACTTCCATGCCCCATTTAAGACTCCCAGATTTTAAGCAAAGCGATGCCCCAGCCTGTGTTAACAGGTTGAGGCCGATTATCCCATCGAACGTTGATAGGTCCGATAGAATAAAGAATGTTGCTTTTATATTTAAAATTAAGACGAGGCATTTCTGTGTTATTTGGGTTGTGCCATGGATTGAATGAATTTTGAAAGGGGCTTTTACTGGGCGGACGCCTTTCAGCTTTCAGGTCTAATAAAGTTTTTAGAAGCGCCCGTGTCTATGAGGAATTTCATAGAAGCCCCCGCTACTCTTCGTCTGAGGACGGGTAGCAGGGATTTTCCCCTAAAAAATTGATGGCATCCGAATCGTATTCGTCATCAATTTTTGCCGCTGCACTGGAGGCTGCGCTAGAATAATTTTTGTCCGTCTGCTGGCCGCTTTGAGTGACATGATTGACTCTTTGTCTTTTAACGGGGCCTGAACGGCCGGACGCAGCCGGCTTCCCGCTTTGGTAAGTCTGTGTTTGGGTCGGTTGTACAAACTTAGAAATGGATGGGTCTACAACCATTGGCTCCGGAGTATTATATTGCGGTGCAGAATGCACCTGGGCCCTATGCGGTTTGCTAAAGTGCGGGTTTTTACCGGCACCAAACTGCTGATTTGGCTGCGGGAAGGGCTTGTCTTGTTGACGATCTTGTGGCTTTGGATTTTGCCGACGATCTTTGTCCTCCTGGCTTTTTGCAAACGTAGTTGCGAAAATGTATCTTTCGTGGTTCGATTCCACTTCCTGTGCCAGGGCCAAAGCCGATGGCATGTCTTTCGGCTTCGCCGAGAAGAGTACATCCGTGAGGTTTCGTTTCAGGCCTGAAATGAACACGCGTAAAGCATGTGGTAAGCGGCCGTGGCCGCCTGCCGCCAGGAGACGTTCGTTTCCTGTGCGCCCGAAAATTCGGGCAAGCATTTTACAGCATCTAAAGATTCGTTACATTGTATAGTATCATCTATTTGAATGGCCGTGTATGTCTTTATTTCTCCAGCCGTTGCTGGTGTAGTACATACTGCGGCCACCCTGCCGGCCAACTCCTCGATTTGTTGTCTTAACCCCTGGTCTCTTATGTTGTTCTGAGCGGCCTGTTCTGCAAGGGCATTATTAACTGCTGCCTGTATAACCTGCCTAAGTTGCTCGGGATCCATGACGTCTGTAGGAGGGACGGAGGGCTTGCGTTTTGGGGTTGAGGCGGGGACTTGCTGTATACACTCGGAATCTGAGTCGCTTGAGTATTGTTTTCTGTTCCTATATTGGAGAAACGGATCACTCATGGGCAGTTGAATTTAACTGCACAGAAAACCCGTGCACGTAAGCAAAAGCGCTGTATGAACATAAACAAAGACAAAGTCGAAAGACTTTGGGGGTCGTATTTCCTTTCAATATGCGGGACAATAAAAACACCAACAATGTCTACAGGGTGACAGAATGTGCGGCCGCGGCATAAAATTATGTTTAGTACACAGTGAAAAAAAATCACCGAAATGGCACCAAAATAATAAATAATACAAAAATAATAAATTTATTATTTTGATAAATAATTTCGCATCGAAAATTATTGTTTTTATATGGACACAATAAAAAATAACCTAACTGTGGCTGTTGAATTATAAACTATGAAATTATAAATACTGAGATTTTCCAAAAATTCACTTTTCACTCGTTTATTTATATATTTGACTTCTTTTATTTTTTTACTTTGTTGTTACAAGAATTAAATGGACAGAATTAAATGCTCACTTTTCTTAAGACAGTTGTCCGAACTATATAAATGATTTTTATTGAAGACATAAAAGTTTTGACCGAAGGGCCCACTTACATGTTTTGTGAATTGTTCTGCAGCTGCGTTTTTCCGTGCCGCCGTCACTTTTAATTTCCAAGCTTAGTTTTTCCAGCTAGTCCCTAGCTGCAGTCCCGTTGTCGATCGCCGGTCTAGTCGATTTACGTTGGTACGTAGATGATGGTTCTGCGTAGCTCTGGTAGGTAGGTGGCCGGTTGGCCGGTGATCAGCTGTCGTCCACTGAAGAGTTATGACGATTACGCTGGAAGGGTGACTGCCCTCCGTTCGCTGCTGGCCTAGAGACTCAGTCAGTGTTTAAATAATAAATTGATTAACGGCGGTTGCCGGAGTTTGCTTGATGAGCGATGTGCTCTTTATTGAATCAAAAACAGAACTAAAACTTAAAGCTAACATAAATGAGCTTCATAGCGGCCACTCCAATGGGCAGCGCTTGCCGGCTATGCACGAGCATCCGGCCAGACGCTGTGTCAGCAGTTTGGCCGGCGCGATGTTTACGTAAACTGTGGTCAACAACTTTGGTCTTGCTGGTCACGTTAACTTATATACTTTATAGGGTCGGAAATGTCTCCTTCACAAAACTTTTGACTGAAATTATAATACCCTTTGCAAGGGTATAAAAATCACAACGTCTACTGCATACCCTTGAAATTAAATTAGCATAATTTATGTTTTTGTAATATTTAAATTTTTTGAGTTTTTCCGGCTCGAGGTCAATAATTGAAAAATGTTTTAAATAAAAGTTTTTAAATTTTATTTTTTATTATTTTCAATATATTTCGGTTGTACTTCGGCAACCGTCTTCAGGGCAACTATAATTAACATAAGCACATAAAATAACATAAATTTAGACAATAAAAAACAAAGCTTTAAAAATTATTACACCTACATAATTTTACACGTCTGCACCGTCGGACGTGGAGATTAATACTAGTTTTTATTAAGTAAGTGTCTGTAAATGTGAGCGCAATTTTCAACGTCTGTTTTGTAGTTCAGTCTTATGATTGTGGGTGTGTTTGTTATATGTAACATTTCTATGGTGAAGCGTTTTTTGTAAGGTTGTTCTTGTTCCAAAATAGTCGTTGCTTCAAAATTTGGTGAGTGACCGCTGGTTTTACAGTGGGCCATAAGTAATAAATAAATAATAAATATTTAATTTGATTATTTTATTTATATTATTTTATAGATATACATTTAAAAAAATATACGTTATGATCGTTTTGAAAGAAATGGATTCATTTATTAGGTAAATTTAAATAATGTAAATATTTTGAACAGTCGGACATGCTTTTATGTATCCTGCTTTGGCGGAAAGCGAAACATGTAAAGACAAATTAGGCAAAGGAAAGAACAATGGAATTAATGCTGCCCTTGATCTTAACCGAAGTTGTTTTCGCTGTTTTTACAAGCACTTACATTTGAAAGAACGGAAAAAAAAGATCTAAGCTGAGATTTTTTGGGAAATGTTATAACTAAATAAATTTATCAAAAATTTAGGTGAGTGTTATTTATTTAATTATTTTAAACTGTACCTACATATACTGTTAATATATTTATTCATTATTTAAGGTGAAGCTTATAATAAAACTGTTGGGCCAGCATAAACTAAGCTGGACTTGACCGGCGACAAAACTAGAAACGCAGTAAGTTTTTATATATTTTATAATCATTTTTATATTTTAGATATACTTGGTCAGGAAGAGCCAGCACATAAAACACGAAGTCAAAAAAAGGTGTCCAAGAGCAACGAAACCTCAAACATCCTCAACACCTCCGAGACAACTGAAAACGTAAATTGAATTAAGATTAATACTTAGAATTATAATAATTGTTAATAACCATTAAATGTAAGAAAATATTATAATTAAATAAATGGAAATATTGATTTACTATTATTTACTGCGGTGAAAAAAGCGATGAAATACTGATGAAAATGGGGTGAAAAAGCTATGAATTACTGATGAAAAAGTTATGAAAAGGCGATGAAAAATAGGTTAAAAAGCGATGAAAAAGCGATGAACTACTAATGAATTACTATTGAAAATTTGATGAATTACTAATGAAAATGTGATGAATTCATCACTGTTTAATCAGTAATTCATCACATTCATCACATCCTAGGACATGCCAATGTTAAATTCATCACCATTTTGTTTGAAATTTCATCAGTTAATCATCAACAGTAATGAATTTTTGATGATGATTTATCAATTAGAAGGTGATAAACGGAACTGTAGGTATGCTCATACACATACATAGCTGGTATCAGCGGAAGCGCAAGCATAGAGTAAGAAACTATATAGAGGTTTCATTTGCTCTGCCCGCGCTCTCGAGTGACTTTGCCAGTGATGCCACGTAGGGGAAAAACTGAAAAAAAGAGAGTTCGATCGAACTGGAATCGAGTCCCCTGGTGAGTTTCTGCAGCTGCACTGGTTGCTCTTATTCCTAAGGATAGGTCCCCATACTATTGCTTGTGCTTCGCACATGTTAAAAGGGGAGAAACCGAAGTTAGAAGAAGTTAGTTTCGAACATGGCTCTCAGCAGATCTTTGGCAGAGGCCCGGGCAGAGCAAATGAAACCTCTATATAGTTTCTTACTCTGTGCTTTTCATTTGTTGAGCTGTTTCGGGTGATCGTATTTCTGTCGGCCGCTTAGGTTTAAAGAATAGTATTCAGATCGACAAACGAGTACGCTAGCGTAAAAACTTTAATCTTTCCAGTGTGAACAAAATTTTGAGAGTTCATCAGACTTAAGCGTGCTACGGTCGTACTGTCAATCAGCTGGGTTTGTTGACAAGCAGTTAAAATTCAAATATCGTATTTGCGGGAAAGAGCCTTTAAAAGATATTATCAAATACCTTGGCAAGACAAGTCGGTGTACAAAGAAATTAAAAAACAATACAATTTAAATTTAACAGTTGTTTTTTTTTTAATTTACGGATAATTATTTGCTAATTTTAAGTTCATAGCTGCACTTTTATTGTGGTTTTTCGTAAATTTTTGATCTAAGAAACATTTTGCTCTGAGAAGAGGCACCCCAGATAGTATTAATGTTATTTTGTCCTCACATGTAAACTCCTGCAATCGACTTTTGCGTGTTTTTGATTTTTTCCCTCCATATTTTAAAATGTTCAGTGAGAAATTTAAATTTTTAATTCTTTTCGCTAGGGTTCACTTAAAGCTCATTTCAGCAGACTGGAAACGCTATGAAATTTTCTGGTATTTCGTCGATCTGAGTACCAAGGTGAAAAAAAGGTCCGACGTAAAGTGAACGCCAGCTGTTTGCCTCTTGCTCTCTCTCATGACTGGCGTACGGTTTTCGTGGATGCGCAACGTAGTGATGGAGACATTTCCACCCTATAAAGTATATATATTCTTGATCAGCATCACCAGAAGAGTCGATCTAGCCGTGTCTACGCAAACTGATCCCTCAGTTTTAAAGCTAACTTCTTGAAACTTTCCCAAAGGTTGTTTTTCTATTGCAGGTAGTATAAGTCGGAACGAGCCGGATCGGGCGACTATATCATATAGCTCCCATAGAAACAATAGGAAAAAAAATTTTAAAATTGTAACTTTGTTTTTAATTTTTTTGTTTTTGTTCTTTGGGATTCGGTAATATTTAAATATAATTGAATAACGGTTTTAATTAAAATAAAATTGGTTAATAATATCATACAACTGCCATAGAAACGTCATAGCTTCATTGCCTTAATAATATAGGCTGGAAATCGAAGTGTATTCGATTTGTAATTACTGCAAGGGTATATGTATAAACTTCGGCTTGCCTTTTTGCCGTTCTTGTTCTGTTTGTTATTATACTTTTTACTAAGAGTGATTTCCTGTATTTTGTATTTTTTTCATAGTCCTGTCGATTTTCGCATAGTTTGTTGATTTTGTTAATTTTATTTTATTGTGTGGAGTTCCTGCATATAGGAACATTTCTGCTGCTTTTATCTACATTTTCTGCATTACTAATCATTCATTTACTGTCTTGTGGAATCTTTCTACATCTGAAATACCATTTTTGCTAGTTGTGATGGATATGTCTACGTCTTCTGATCTTAACCAGTTCTGTAATGCAACAGACATGAAAGCTGAGTCTTTCTCTACTTTGATTAACTGTGGTTTTCTCATGTCGTTAAATATATTCAGGATGGGGTTTTCTAGCCAATCCCGATATTTGACTTCGACTGACGCAGCGAATTTTAAATAGACACAAGAAAGAAATTGATGGTTACTTGTTATGTAGAAATCAATTACATATTTTTCTTTGTCTTTCTGGTGTGGTTTCAAAAGTCATTTTGGTATTTCGGTGATCGGTTTTTGCTACCTTACAGATTTCACATTCGTTAATGATATTTTGGATCAGTTTAATGCAAAGTAATGTTCTTCTTTAAACCAATTGATAGTTTTCTCAATCCCTGGGTGGAGAAATTCTTTAAAATAAATTCTTTAAATTCTGTGTTAAAAATGTCTTTTTATTTTATTGTGCATTTTAATAATTTATTTAAATGGTCTGGCCTGATGCCTTCTACAAAGGCTTGTTGAAATATTGGAAAATCATCGTCGTTATGAAAATGGATTGCGCTCTTTTTTGTAGATAGGTATTCTTTAATAATGTTCTTTGATAATTTTCTTCTAAGTTATTTTTGTAAGTTATTTTAATTTTTAATTTGTGATAATAGTGTGATACATCGGCGTTATTGTCATTTCCTTTTTATACCCTTGCGGAGGGTACTATAATTTTGGTCAAAAGTGTGCAACGCAGTGAAGGAGACATCTCCGACCCTATAAGTATATATATTCTTGATCAGCATCACCTCCTGAGTTGATATAGCCATGTCCGTCTGTCTGTTTCTACGCAAACTAGTCTCTAAGTTTTAAAGCTATCGAATTAAAACTTTGCACACACCCTTTTTTTTTCTGTAAATGCCACTTTGTTGCAAATTTTGTAACGAATTCAACGAGGTATGCCATTCTAACATTCGATCACTATATCCCAGGGTTTTGATTAAACAACCACAAATCGAGCTGATTTTATCCGGATTTGACCTTGTCATAAAGGTGGGGGTCATGATTTTTTTTTTGAAAAATTTTTTCAAATGATATTTTTTTTTGTAAATGCCACTTTTTGCAAATTCTGTAACGAATTCAACGTGGGGTCATGATTTTGTTTTCAAACAATTGTTTCAAATGGTATTTTTTTTCTGTAAATGCCACTTTGTTGGAAATTTTGTAACGAATTCAACGAGGAATGCCATTCTAACATTCGACCACTATATCCCAGAGTTTTGATTAAACAACCACAAATCGAGCTGATTTTATCCGGATTTGACCTTGTCATAAAGGTGGGGGTCATGATTTTTTTTCGAAAAAATTTTTCAAATGATATTTTTTTTCTGTAAATGCCACTTTGTTGGAAATTTTGTAACAAACTCTACGGATATGCCATTCTAACTTTTGACCACTATATCCCAGGGTTTTGATCAAAAAAACGAAATATCGAGGAGATTTTTTTCGGATTTTGGCCTTGTCAGAAGGGTGGGGGTCATGATTTTTTTTCAACAGATTTTTATACCCTTGCGGAGGTATTATAATTTTCGTTAAAAGTGTGCAACGCAGTGAAGGAGACATCTCCGACCCTATAAAGTATATATATTCTTGATCAGGATCACCTCTTGAGTTGGTATAGCCATGTCCGTCCATCCGTCTGTCTGTCTGTCTGTTTCTACGCAAACTAGTCTCTCAGTTTTAAAGCTATCGAATTGAAACTTTGCACACACCCTTCTTTCCTTTGCACGCAGTATATAAGTCGGAACAGCCGGGATCGGCCGACTATATCCTGTGGGTGCCATATAACTGATTGATCGGAAATGCCATAACTTTCGTGTTTTATTTTTTGCCAATCAATCCGAACTACCAAAAAAAAATT
Organism: Drosophila carrolli; assembly: GCA_018152295.1. NCBI lineage: Eukaryota > Metazoa > Arthropoda > Insecta > Diptera > Drosophilidae > Drosophila > Drosophila carrolli. The sequence goes on along the minus strand of JAECXJ010000296.1, from coordinate 1,342,942 downwards.
TTTCAAATGATATTTTTTTCTGTAAATGCCACTTTGTTGCAAATTTTGTAACGAATTCAACGAGGTATGCCATTCCAACATTCGACCACTATATCTCAGGGTTTTGATTAAACAACCACAAATCGAGCTGATTTTTTCCGGATTTTGGCCTTGTCATAGAGGGGGGTCATGATTTTTTTCGAAAAATTTTTTCAAATGATATATTTCTTCTGTAAATGCCACTTTGTTGGAAATTTTGTAACGAATTCAACGAGGTATGCCACTCTAACATTAGACCTCTATAACCCAGGGTTTTGATTAAACAACCAAAAATCGATCTGATTTTATCCGGATTTTGGCCTTGTCATAAAGGTGGGGGTCATGATTTTTCTTCGAAAAATTTTTTCAAATTATATTTTTCTCTGTAAATGCCACTTTGTTGCAAATTTTGTATCGAATTCAACGAGGTATGCCATTCTAACATTCGACCACTATATCTCAGGGTTTTGATTAAACAATCACAAATCGAGCTGATTTTATCCGGATTTTGGCCTTGTCATAAAGGTGGGGGTCATGATTTTTTTTTCGAAAAATTTTTTCAAATGATATTTTTTTCTGTAAATGCCACTTTGTTGCAAATTTTGTAACGAATTTAACGAGGTATGCCATTCTAACATTCGACCACTATATCTCAGGGTTTTGATTAAACAATCACAAATCGAGCTGATTTTTTCCGGATTTTGGCCTTGTCATAGAGGGGGGTCATGATTTTTTTTTCGAAAAATTTTTTCAAATGATATTTTTTCTGTAAATGCCACTTTGTTGGAAATTTTGTAACGAATTCAACGAGGTATGCCACTCTAACATTCGACCTCTATATCCCAGGGTTTTGATTAAACAACCAAAAATCGATCTGATTTTATCCGGATTTTGGCCTTGTCATAAAGGTGGGGGTCATGATTTTTTTTCGAAACATTTTTTCAAATTATATTTTTTTCTTCGAATGCCACTTTGTTGCAAATTTTGTAACTAATTCAACGTGGGCTCATGATTTTTTTGTCAAACAATTTTTTCAAATGGTATTTTTTTCTGTAAATGCTGCTTTGTTGCAAATTTTGTAACGAATTCAACGAGGTATGCCATTCTAACATGTGACGAGCACGGTGAAGTGGATACCGATTGGTTGCATACTCTGCCTACGGGATCGGCCTAGCTCAGGGATGAGGCCAGGGGTTTGGGTTACTTCCTAATCAGCATCACCGCCACACAATAAAATTTGTAGACAGAGTTGGGAACTTAGGGAGGGGATACAGTCACTTTAAACCAATATGAAAATGAGACAGGAGACCTTGTTATTGAAGAACTGAGGTGGAATTGTTCTTCAGCTTGGCCCGCCCTTCCTGTAAAGACATTCTAATTGTGGTTGCCCTTACCCTTGTACAGTGAAATCGTTCAGCTCAGGTGCCCATAAAATATAACTTTACTTCATTTTAATCGTGCTTCATTTCACACTCAAATTACTTAATTACTGTATAATTCATGTTTTCTTCTTATCCTTACATCCAACTTAAACCTAAGCCCTACTCCTAATCGCTCGTAATCCTAAGTGATTAAAGTTTACTTGACAAATCTAATTACTAATTAAATAATGTGTGAATATCAAAAGAAGCAAAAAGTTAATTAAAAGGTACGATCATATAAAGAAATGTAATTAATAAGTGCGCTCGGCACTGACAACTAGCAAACTATCGCTTTCATGAAGCTAATATTCATACGTTTCTTTTTATAGAGGCATAGATTAGCTGATCGAGTTTATATGTGTACTCACGAACCAATCCCTCGAAGTCCGCAGGCCTGTAGACTGGAGTGCTGTATGATTTGAAGAGCGTGGATAAATTCAAATTATATTAGGTGATCTCGATGTACATGAGGCCAATAAATGATTAATGCTCTATGGAAAAAGGAGTATGAGTATTGCTTCGATTCAAAGAAAATTAAAACTAAATTTTATGAATTAAATTCTACTTAATTAAATGTGCTGATACTGGCACTGCTTCCATTCGCGATTTCCATTGTTGTTGTAGTTAATCTCGAGATGACTGCTGCCGAGAGAGTCGAGGGTGCCTTTTACTTGGTCGCGTTGAGGTTATGTTCTCACGAGGTTAGATGCCATACGATTCGGCGCACTTTGGCTCAGCGCAGAAAAATGAGGTTATGTTCTCATTTAGGCTCCTATTAGCCAAGGTTTTAACCCGACTCCTGATACTCTGCGGCCCCAATCACGCACACGTTGCCGGTTGTCACCTGGACTCCTCGCCGACCGTTGGTCTGAGCCTGGTCCGGTTCCGCGCACGTTTAGGGACTGATCTAGGTGGGTATTTCCTATATGCCTGACCAATAAGGAATCAGATATGCGCCGCCTCCGCTGCCACCGGGACTTGCGGCCGCCGCCAGCAAATTCCGCGGCGTGGGGTGCTCCTTGCGACGAAAGTTTTGGGTCGCCGACTGCAAATCGTTGCCTGTCAAGGCTTTCCCTGGCACTACCCAGACGATCGCAGGGTTTTAACCTAAAACACTGATATTATTAACCCCTCGCGGACGATATTTCGGCCGGCTCACCTGGAGTTTTTACACAGACACACAGAGCTTCGAAATTCGGTGCGCACGCACGGGTGCTATTCCTCGACTGCTACGTCACTGACTTCACTTTGATACCCTGTGGTACTGATGAGTATTTTCCACGTGGTGGGTCTTTGGATCGCACTTGGTTCTCTTAATACGTGTTTATTTCGTGAAAGCTTAATTGCAATAGAACGATTGGAATGAGCGGAAATGCGGTTGTCAGAGTACAGGGTTGCCGTACTTTATCTGACAGGCGATCGAGGTGCCAGATCGTTTGCGCCTTAACAGAACTAAAAGGGCTGTTGAGCGCGAACTGACATTGGCGTATTTAATCGATTTATTTTATCAATTTAATTTTATATAAAAATACTGCAATTTATTTTAGTATTTAAATCATATCATATGCGTACCCTCACACCACAGGTTTTATCGACCTGATATTAAAGGAGATGAAAGCTGAAAAAGGGTACCTTACCAAAGATCCTTCGCATGGAAGACTCCTAACTCCTTCCCGTTGTTGTCTTCGAGCAAGTATAGTGACTGGCCCCGCTTATCTTTTATTCTGGCTTTAATTCCAACAGGAGATAATTTGGCATTAATATGCTTAGCCTGGTTGCTTAAAACAAAATTCCTTTTTATGACTTCCTGACCCACTTCAAAAGATCGATGTCGTGACCGTAAATCATAGTCGTTTCGATTCTTCTCGTATGCTTTGGTCAATCGTTTGGCTATATCAGCTCGGATTCTCGAAAATTCGTCTGATCTACAGATATTTGCTGATCCTTCTCTTAACATCTGGATATTTCGCAGTAATTTATAATTTCCGCCATGCGTCAGCATGTGCTGGCCAAAGACTACATAGTATGGGGACTCCCCAATTGATTGGTGAATACCATTTCTCAACGCAGAGTTAATACTTCCAATATAAATATCCCACAATCTTTGATCTGATCGAATATATGACCTTAGGGCCGCATTAATCGAGCGATTAACGCGCTCCGCCGCGTTGGATTGCGGGGAGTACGCACCTGTGAACGTATGTTGAATTCCATGCTTTGAAGTAAAGGCTGCGAAGTCCTGGCTTTTAAACTGAGTGCCATTATCGCTAACCAAAATCTCAGGAGTTCCGAAACACGTAAAAATATCGTCTTTTAAATAATCGATCACTACCTTCGATGTAAACTTTTTAACGGGCTTTAGCCAAGTAAATTTGGAAAAATGGTCTAAGAGAATTAATATACCTATATTCCCGTTCCGGGTTCTTGGGAATGGACCAATAAAATCTATATAGATCCGTTGAAACGGTCTTTCACTTGTGGCTTGAAAACCCATAGGCGGTCGAAGACGTTGAGTCGGATGTTTGCACGTTTTACATATATCACAACGAGCTATATACTTTCGAACATCTGTCACCATATTTGGCCAATAGAAGTTTCTCCGAAGACGCTCGAGACATTTGGCCACACCACCATGCGAAGCTGTTGGTTGGTCATGTGCTGACTGAATCACGCCTGCTCTCAGTTCGCTTGGAACCAAAAGCTTGTAGCCGGCTTCGTCAACTTCTGAATTTCCGCTAGCGAAGCATGCCCTATAATATATATAGTTATCCACGACTCGAAATCCCGGTACGCTCGAAGTTTGTACTCGGTCTCTTAACTGACGGTAGTTATCCGATTGGAATGCTTCGGACTGCAAATCAATCTCTGGAAAGACGTCTACCTCTACAGCCATGATATCTGTCGGATCCTCAAACGAACGTGATAGGGCGTCTGGGACGACGTTTTGACTCCCCTTGCGATGCTCAATTTCAAATACAAAGCCCTGCAGCTTAATAGCCCAACGGGCAAGTCTCCCGCTGAGGTCTGTCTGATTCATCAGCCATCGCAGGGCTGAATGATCGGTAACGACTTTAAACTTATGCCCTTCTACATACATACGAAACTTCTTGATAGCAAACACAACGGCCAGACACTCTAATTCTGTAACTGTGTAGTTTCTCTGGGCTCCATTCAATTTTTGGGACATATATGCGATCGGGCGTTCGTTGCCTAGTTCATCGCATTGTGCTAAGACTGCGCCAACTCCACACATGGATGCATCACATTGAATTATAAACGGCTTGTCATAGTCAGGATGGATTAGAAAAGGAGCCGAACAAAGCTTAGACTTGACTTCGTCAAAAGCAGTTTGTGCGTCCTCATTCCATCTAAAGGTTTTCCCGCGAAGTAAATCAGTAAGTGGAACTGTTATTGCTGAATATTGGGATATAAATCGACGGTACCATCCACACATCCCCAGAAAGCGCCTTAGTTGCTGTTGGCTTTTGGGGACAGGAAACTCGGATACCGCACTGACCTTGTTCGGGTTTACTTGCAGCGTTCCCTCCCCAACGACATAACCTAGGTATTCTACTTTTCTAAGGCAAAACTGGCTCTTTTTGATATTAATGGTAAGGCCTGCATGGCGTAAACGATTCGCAACTTCTAATAGATGTTTTAAGTGATCATCGAAACTTGATGACATAACAAGAAGATCGTCCAAATAGACGAATACGTGAGACTTCAGTTGATAGGGTATGACTTGGTCCATAAGACGACACATTGTCTGAGGGGCGTTGCACAGTCCAAATGGCATACGCCTAAATTGGTATAATGGCCTATTCGGAACTGTAAATGCTGTTTTTGGCCGAGACTGGGAGTCTAAATTGATTTGCCAAAAGGCATCTTTTAAATCAATTTTTGAAATGCAGTAAACTGGTGGAAGACGACTTAACAATCCATCTAGATTTGGAATTGGATATGAGTCTTTTATCGTGGCCTCGTTTACCTTTCTAGAATCAAGACAAAACCTAACTTTATCTGGCTTGACTATTAATACAATAGGCGATGACCATGATGATGATGAGGCTTCTTCAATAACTCCTAATTTAATCATCCTGTCGATCTCTACACAAAGAAGTTTTTCGCGCGCCGGTGATAACGGGTAATGCCTCTGTTTTATTGGCTTGGCATTGCCAGTATCGATTGAATGTTCGATTAAGTTCGTAATGCCAAGACCATCTCTGTCAAATGACGGGAAGAAATCTACAACACTTTTTAGTCTGGATTTCTCCACAAGCGTTAAGTTAAGCTCAGGTAGCTCTTTTCCAAAGTTCAGTTCATTCACACTGGCTCCTACGGAAACGGAAATTCCAAATTTTTCCCAGAAGTCCATACCACAAATAACCTCTAATGGTACCTATTACGGTACTATTAAGAACTCCATTTCTGCCTGAATGTTATTGTAGCTAACCTGAATTGTGATAGTGCCAAGAGTGAATTGATTTGCTCCATCGGCGGTGCGCACGATGCCATGAGCCTTAGTGTAGTTATATTTTCCGGAAGCAATACAATTAGCTAATGATCCTCCGATGACGCTTTTGTTTGCTCCACTATCTAGTAAAGCTAAGTACGGATGATCGAACAGCACTAGTTTTGCAAAAGGACGTATATCATTGCTCACTTTGCTTATCGCTGATATTAGACAACTATTGTAAACTCGCTTTGTTCTCCAAAAGTCACGCAGTCTTGTTGCGGATCGACTTCTAGTTTTCCTATCTATATCGTTTGCAAATATTCTTCTCCTGATTTCGTTGTATTCTCTCAGCCGAACATGATAAGGCCTAAAAAGTTGGTTATTGTCATTGTCAGTTGACTGTTTTAAACTATCAGGGATTTCAATACTTTCAATGGTTTTATTCTTCTCCTCGTCCGAGTCTACAGTCGGGCATCCGTTCTCGGATTGGCACGGTTGTCCGCTTGGAAGTTTCCCGATTGCTGAGAACATTTTGGACACGAGGGCTTATAAATATTTAGTGCGCCACATCCATAGCAAAAGACTCGGTGAGGCTGGGGACAATCTTTAAATCGATGACCTAAAGTCTCACAATTCCAGCATTTCGTTCGATTCTCGTTTCGGATCGCTGAAATCTGTGGTTCGTTTTCCTGAAAGGATTCTTCCTCTACAGATATCTCATTTATGTTTCGCCTTCCACCTGGGTAGCGTGGATTAAGTTTAACTCTTAAATTATTGAAGAATTCTTCATGACGATGACAGTGCCTGCGTAACGCAGCTACCGTTGGGGTTTCTATATGTAATATGTCATGTCCTACGTCCGATCTTAGGTTATTCCTAACTGCTTGAACCAAATCAGAGTCTGTCATAGGTTCAGATAATGCATCTGCAATGGCCAAGGAAATCGTCAAAACATTCATTGTTTCCCTGCTTCCTTCTACGCATCGCATCTCGGATATCCTGATCCGATCTTTGATCTTTATATCTTTCCCTCAAACGAGAACAAAGTAGACGCCAATTCATCTGCTCAGAACTCCTATGGCATCGCCAAAAGAAGGTTAAAGCTGAGCCTACAAACAACAAATTTGCGTACTGATACAACAGATCAAAATTTCCATTTAACGATCGACTCGTTAATGTATTTACACGGTATATGAAATCATCTACTAAAATGTCTTTTGTTGAACCGGAAAACTGTAGTTTCCAGTGGGCAATTAAGCTTGAAATTTGGTCAGGTCGGATGATATGATCCTCTCTACGATGTTCTATTGAGGGGTTACCGGATATATTATGGTTAACGGGTAAATGACTATCAAAAGGCTGACTCCGTTGTGGGCCTGCTGGAGGTAACTCAGTGTCCCATTCCAGTGATTGTCTTTGTGATGAAGGCAGGTTAAGGTTTTGCATCGCAAGACTTATCTGTTCTGATAAAGTCGAAGAAAGTCGAGTTTGGTAAGATTCTAAAGCATTCGTTATTAGTTCCTGGATTCTACCTTCTGAAATGCTATTCGCTCTTTGCGAACCTCCTGCACGTGGTGTACGCGGATGTTGCGAGCTTGCGTTTGGACGACTAGTAGATGCAGTGGTGGTCGATCTTGTGGTAGGTCTGACATTCGGGCGGTTTCTTGGAACTGCACCTGTTCGCGAGTTTGATGTAGATCCGTTTTGGACTCTCGGAACTTCTAAATTAGAGTCCTGGGATTCCCGTGCACTATTATTAAGCTGCGACGGTAAACATGGGTGCCGACAATTTGGACACGTTTCATTTTGCTGTAACCAGACAGTTAAGCACGGGCGATGAAAGCGGTGTCTGCATGAGGTTTCAATATACTCAGCATCGGCGCTGGAGTCATTGCAAATACTGCACTGCACCGACTCAACGGGCAATCTCGAACTATTTTCAGGACTACGCCTTACTGACATTATTTTCGTTTTCGATATTCCACAACAACAAAAGATAGCGATAGCATCTAAAACAATCTGATGTGCTCATCGCGTTAAATGAAAGAGTATCCTGCTGAATTTTCCAGCTAGAATAATTCTCAATTTCTTTAAGCAACTTAACTGATAAACTATATATTGACGAATTTGAAACTAAAAATATTCTGAAATGAGGTATTGCTGAATTTTCCAACAACTACAATTCTCGAATTCCTATGAATATTTACAGTCTAATTATTAAATCAAGTGTACAAGCAAGAGTTACTGTCGAACTATTTCAACAAATAAAACCTCAATTACTTACACCTTGAATATATCTATGAAACGCTTTCTCATGAAATGTTTCCTCTAATCCTTTAACTTATTCCCTGGTCTGGTTTTGAGGTATTTCCCAAAACACAGCAATCCTAGAAGACTAAGGAAAGGTTTTCTGATACTAAACTAACTTGTATTGGTGGATGACTTGTAAGGTAGGAAGGAAATCTGCTCGTGAAAGCATGGGCTGCGATTTTTAGCTTTATTTGTATTTGGTGATTCTGCTTTATGCTTTTGCTAGCCCCACGTTGGGCGCCATTTATTTCTGTCACGAGCACGGTGAAGTGGATACCGATTGGTTGCATACTCTGCCTACGGGATCGGCCTAGCTCAGGGATGAGGCCAGGGGTTTGGGTTACTTCCTAATCAGCATCACCGCCACACAATAAAATTTGTAGACAGAGTTGGGAACTTAGGGAGGGGATACAGTCACTTTAAACCAATATGAAAATGAGACAGGAGACCTTGTTATTGAAGAACTGAGGTGGAATTGTTCTTCAGCTTGGCCCGCCCTTCCTGTAAAGACATTCTAATTGTGGTTGCCCTTACCCTTGTACAGTGAAATCGTTCAGCTCAGGTGCCCATAAAATATAACTTTACTTCATTTTAATCGTGCTTCATTTCACACTCAAATTACTTAATTACTGTATAATTCATGTTTTCTTCTTATCCTTACATCCAACTTAAACCTAAGCCCTACTCCTAATCGCTCGTAATCCTAAGTGATTAAAGTTTACTTGACAAATCTAATTACTAATTAAATAATGTGTGAATATCAAAAGAAGCAAAAAGTTAATTAAAAGGTACGATCATATAAAGAAATGTAATTAATAAGTGCGCTCGGCACTGACAACTAGCAAACTATCGCTTTCATGAAGCTAATATTCATACGTTTCTTTTTATAGAGGCATAGATTAGCTGATCGAGTTTATATGTGTACTCACGAACCAATCCCTCGAAGTCCGCAGGCCTGTAGACTGGAGTGCTGTATGATTTGAAGAGCGTGGATAAATTCAAATTATATTAGGTGATCTCGATGTACATGAGGCCAATAAATGATTAATGCTCTATGGAAAAAGGAGTATGAGTATTGCTTCGATTCAAAGAAAATTAAAACTAAATTTTATGAATTAAATTCTACTTAATTAAATGTGCTGATACTGGCACTGCTTCCATTCGCGATTTCCATTGTTGTTGTAGTTAATCTCGAGATGACTGCTGCCGAGAGAGTCGAGGGTGCCTTTTACTTGGTCGCGTTGAGGTTATGTTCTCACGAGGTTAGATGCCATACGATTCGGCGCACTTTGGCTCAGCGCAGAAAAATGAGGTTATGTTCTCATTTAGGCTCCTATTAGCCAAGGTTTTAACCCGACTCCTGATACTCTGCGGCCCCAATCACGCACACGTTGCCGGTTGTCACCTGGACTCCTCGCCGACCGTTGGTCTGAGCCTGGTCCGGTTCCGCGCACGTTTAGGGACTGATCTAGGTGGGTATTTCCTATATGCCTGACCAATAAGGAATCAGATATGCGCCGCCTCCGCTGCCACCGGGACTTGCGGCCGCCGCCAGCAAATTCCGCGGCGTGGGGTGCTCCTTGCGACGAAAGTTTTGGGTCGCCGACTGCAAATCGTTGCCTGCCAAGGCTTTCCCTGGCACTACCCAGACGATCGCAGGGTTTTAACCTAAAACACTGATATTATTAACCCCTCGCGGACGATATTTCGGCCGGCTCACCTGGAGTTTTTACACAGACACACAGAGCTTCGAAATTCGGTGCGCACGCACGGGTGCTATTCCTCGACTGCTACGTCACTGACTTCACTTTGATACCCTGTGGTACTGATGAGTATTTTCCACGTGGTGGGTCTTTGGATCGCACTTGGTTCTCTTAATACGTGTTTATTTCGTGAAAGCTTAATTGCAATAGAACGATTGGAATGAGCGGAAATGCGGTTGTCAGAGTACAGGGTTGCCGTACTTTATCTGACAGGCGATCGAGGTGCCAGATCGTTTGCGCCTTAACAGAACTAAAAGGGCTGTTGAGCGCGAACTGACATTGGCGTATTTAATCGATTTATTTTATCAATTTAATTTTATATAAAAATACTGCAATTTATTTTAGTATTTAAATCATATCATATGCGTACCCTCACAAACATTCGACCACTATATCCCAGGGTTTTGATTAAACAACCACAAATCGAGCTGATTTTATCCGGATTTTGGCCTTGTCATAAAGGTGGGTAGTCATGATTTTTTTCGAAAAATTTTTTCAAATTATATTTTTTCTGTAAATGCCACTTTGTTGGAAATTTTGTAACGAATTCAACGAGGTATGCCACTCTAACATTCGACCTCTATATCCCAGGGTTTTGATTAAACAACCAAAAATCGATCTGATTTTATCCGGATTTTGGCCTTGTCATAAAGGTGGGGGTCATAATTTTTTTTCGAAAAATTTTTTCAAATTATATTTTTTTCTGTGAATGCCACTTTGTTGCACTCTAACATTCGACCTCTATATCCCAGGGTTTTGATTAAACAACCAAAAATCGATCTGATTTTATCCGGATTTTGGCCTTGTCATAAAGGTGGGGGTCATGATTTTTTTTCGAAAAATTTTTTCAAATTATATTTTTTTCTGTGAATGCCACTTTGTTGCAAATTTTGTAACTAATTCAACGTGGGCTCATGATTTTTTTGTCAAACAATTTTTTCAAATGGTATTTTTTTTCTGTAAATGCTGCTTTGTTGCAAATTTTGTAACGAATTCAACGAGGTATGCCATTCTAACATTCGACCACTATATCCCAGGGTTTTGATTAAACAACCACAAATCGAGCTGATTTTATCCGGATTTTGGCCTTGTCATAAAGGTGGGTAGTCATGATTTTTTTTCGAAAAATTTTTTCAAATGATATTTTTTTCTGTAAATGCCACTTTGTTGCAAATTTAGTAACGAATTCAACGAGGTATGCCATTCTAACATTCGACCACTATATCTCAGGGTTTTGATTAAACAATCACAAATCGAGCTGATTTTTTCCGGATTTTGGCCTTGTCATAGAGGGGGGTCATGATTTTTTTTTTCGAAAAATTTTTTCAAATGATATTTTTTTTCTGTAAATGCCACTTTGTTGGAAATTTTGTAACGAATTCAACGAGGTATGCCACTCTAACATTCGACCTCTATATCCCAGGGTTTTGATTAAACAACCAAAAATCGATCTGATTTTATCCGGATTTTGGCCTTGTCATAAAGGTGGGGGTCATGATTTTTTTTTTCGAAAAATTTTTTTCAAATTATATTTTTTTCTGTGAATGCCACTTTGTTGCAAATTTTGTAACTAATTCAACGTGGGCTCATGATTTTTTTGTCAAACAATTTTTTCAAATGGTATTTTTTTTCTGTAAATGCCACTTTGTTGCAAATTTTGTAACGAATTCAACGAGGTATGCCATTCTAACATTCGACCACTATATCTCAGGGTTTTGATTAAACAACCACAAATCGAGCTGATTTTTTCCGGATTTTAGCCTTGACATAGAGGGGGGGGCATGATTTTTTCAAAAAATTTTTTCAAATGATATTTTTTTTCTGTAAATGCCACTTTGTTGGAAATTTTGTAACGAATTCAACGAGGTATGCCACTCTAACAGTCGACCTCTATATCCCAGGGTTTTGATCAAAAAAACGAAAAATCGAGGAGATTTTTTTCGGATTTTGGCCTTGTCAGAAGGGTGGGGGTTATGATTTTTATACCCTTGCGGAGGGTATTATAATTTTGGTCAAAAGTGTGCAACGCAGTGAAGGAGACATCTCCGACCCTATAAAGTATATATATTCTTGATCATGATATAGCCATGTCCGTCTGTCCGTCCGTCCGTCTGTCTGTTTCTACGCAAACTAGTCTCTCAGTTTTAAAGCTATCGAATTGAAACTTTGTATACACCCTTCTTTCCTTTGCACGCAGTATATAAGTCGGAACGGCCGGGATCGGCCGACTGTATCCTATAGCTGCAATTTAACTGATTGATCGGAAATGCCATAACTTTCGTGTTTGTAAAGTTAGGAAGTTGGGATTTTCTATGGGTTTTATATTTGGCCAATCAATCCGACCTACCAAACTTCATAAGGATCGGCCGACTATATCCTATAGCCGCCATATAACTGATTAATCGGAAATGCCATAAATTTGGTGTTTGTTAAGTTAGGAAGTTGGGATTTTCTACACAGATAAAAAAAAACGGGATAAAGTTGGCAAAAACAATCTGAAACGGTATAATTATCGGGTTAATCACGGATTTTCTTTTTTATGGTACGAACGTACTTAAATTTTTCAATCCTGAAAAGTCTTGTTTCAATCCCAACTATCTCAAAATTTTTAATCCCGAAAATTCTTGATACAATCACGACTACTCTTAAAATAATTAATCCCGAAAATTCTTCTTTTAATCCCGACTACTCTTAAAATATTTAATCCCGAAAATTCTTGTTTTAATCCCAACTATTCTTAAAATGTTTAATCCCCAAATTCTTGATTTTATCCCAAAAGGTCTTAAAATTGTTCATTTTTGGTATATACATTTTATTTTGAAATGGTTTTAATTGAAACTTTGTACACACCCTTCTTTCCTTTGCACGCAGTATATAAGTCGGAACGGCCGGGATCGGCCGACTATATCCTATAGCTGCCATTTAACTGATTGATCGGAAATGCCATAACTTTCGTGTTTGTAAAGTTAGGAAATTGGGATTTCCTATGGGTTTTATATTTGGCCAATCAATCCGACCCACCAAACTTCATAAAGATCGGCCGACTATATCCTATAGCCGCCATATAACTGATTAATCGGAAATGCCATAACTTTGGTGTTTGTTAAGTTAGGAAGTTGGGATTTTCTATGGGTTTTATTTTTTGCCAATCAATCCGAACTACCAAAAAAAATATTTTTCAAGTGATATTTTTTTCTGTAAATTCCACTTTGTTGCAAATTTTGTAACGAATTCAACGAGTCAAGCCAATCTAACATTCGACCACTATATCCCAGGGTTTTGATTAAACAACCACAAATCGAGCTGATTTTATCCGGATTTTGTCATAAAGGTGGGGGTCATGATTTTTTTTCAAAAATTTTTTTTAAATGTTTTTTTTTTGTAAGTGCCACTTTGTTGCAAATTTTATAACGAATTCAACGAGGTATGCCATTCTAACATTTGACCACTATATCCCAGGGTTTTGATAAAAAAACGAAAAATCGAGGAGATATTTTTCGGATTTTGGCCTTGTCATAGAGGTGGGGGTCATGATTTTTATACCCTTGCGGAGGGTATTATAATTTTGGTCAAAAGTGTGGAACGCAGTGAAGAAGACATCTCCGACCCTATAAAGTCAGTTTTAAAGCTATCGAATTGAAACTTTGCTCACACCCTTTTTTCCTTTGCACGCAGTATATAAGTCGGAACGGCCGGGATCGGCCGACTATATCCTATAGCTGCAATTTAACTGATTGATCGGAAATGCCATAACTTTCGTGTTTGTAAAGTTAGGAAGTTGGGATTTTCTATGGGTTTTATATTTGGCCAATGAATCCGACCTACCAAATTTCATATGGACCGGACGACTATATCCTATAGCCGCCATAAAACTGATTAATCGGAAATGCCATAACTTTGGTGTTTGTTAAGTTAGGAAGTTGGGATTTTCTATGGGTTTTATTTTTTGCTAATCAATCCGAACTACCAAAAAAAAATAATTTTCAAGTGATATTTTTTTCTGTAAATGCCACTTTGTTGCAAATTTTGTAACGAATTCAACGAGGTATTCCATTCTAACATTCGACCACTACAGCGTTGCCCATATTCGACGGACCCATCTGACGACGCCATAACTTTTGACAGAGATGCCAGATCGCTTAATGACATACCGCGTTTGAAGCGTCAGTCCAAGCAGATTTTTACCATGGAACAATACACGCCACGCGAGCGCTCTGAAATAGTTGAAATTTACATTCAACAGAACAAGTCAATTGTGAAAACTCAACGTGCTTTTAAAAAATTAAAAAATGTGAAAAGTGCGCCTTCTAAGAACACCATTAAGCGTTTATACGAAAAATTTACGACTGGTGGGGCTCTTTCTAATCCGAAGAGGCCAAATAAAAGTCGACCAAGGCGATCGGACGAGAATATCGCTGCCCTACGAGCCAGTGTTGAGAGGTCCCCAAGAACATCCCAAAAACGCCGTTCTCAGCAGTTGGGCATGGCTCGGTCCACTTTTTGTGATGCCAATTATTCGTCGAAAGCGTATGAGGCAGTTCTGGTTTCAACAAGACGGCGCTCCACCGCACACAAGTCGCATAACAATCGATTTTCTGAAGAAATTGTTTCCGGGCCGTTTGATGTCGAAAAGTGGTGATTTGGACTGGCCACCGCGTTCGTCCGATTTGACGCCGCCTGACTTCTTCTTGTGGGGATATTTGAAGTCAAAGGTTTACGTTAACAAGCCAAGGACCCTAGAAGAGCTCAAGGACAACATTCGTGAAGAAATAGCCGCTATTCCGGCCGAAATGTTGGCGAAAACGATGGAAAATGCTGCAAAAAGGGCACAATACGCCATCAACGCCAGAGGCGGCCATTTGAAAGATATCATATTCAAAAATTGATGTAAACAAATCTACTTGGAACAAATTAAATGATTAAGATTGCCAACCGCCAAATTTTTATTTTTTGATTTTTTAAAAAAAAACATGGGTCCGTCGAATATGGGCAACCCTGTATATCCCAGAGTTTTGATTAAACAACCACAAATCGAGCTGATTTTTTCCGGTTTTGGCCTTGTCATAGAGGGGGCTCATGATTTTTTCCAAAAATTTTTTGAAATGATATTTATACCCGTTACTCGTAGAGTAAAAGGGTATATTGTATTCGTGCAAAAGTATGTAACAGGTAGAATGAAGCGTTTCCGACCCTATAAAGTATATATATTCTTGTTCAGGATCACTCGCCGAGTCGATCTAGCCATGTCCGTCTGTCTGCCCGTCTGTCTGTCCGTATGAACGCTGAGATCTCGGAAACTATAAAAGCTAGAAAATTGAAATTTTGCATGTAGATTTTAGGAGTTCCTACGCAGCGCAAGTTTGTTTCAAAATGGTGCCATGCCCCCTCTGACGCCCACAAGCCACAAGCTGTGGCCACAGTTTTGATGATATTATGAAAATTTTAATTGATAAGTATTTGTTTCGTCAATAAAT
>JAECXJ010000294.1:0-92677 GCA_018152295.1 Drosophila carrolli | reverse complement strand
CGACTCGGCTAGTGATGATCCTGATCAAGAATATATATACTTTATAGGGTCGGAAACGCTTCCTTCTAGCTGTTACATACTTTTGCACGAATACAATATACCCTTTTACTCTACGAGTAACGGGTATAAAAATAATAATTTAAAAACTTTTATTTAAAAAAATGTTTCAATTGTTGACCTCGAGCCGGAAAAACTCAAAAATTAAACATACATCAAAGGTCGCCAACAAACAAAATTATAAACATAAATATATATTGTAAAACTAAGCGGAGTTAGAAGTAAGGCACGCAAAGCCATACGACCCATTAGGAAAATAAAATACAATATATATTTATCAAAACCTTATGTGGCAATACGACCCATTAGGTAGAAAATTGAAAATTTCCTAATTCTCAAGGTTTTTTTTATAAACAAAATTTATATATTTATCAAAACCATATATGACAAAAGAAAATAAATAATAAATAAATATTCTAAGGGCCGACATAAATGCAAATTAATTTTAAATCTAAGGATACCCCACATGTTCATACCATTAAATAACAAATATTTGGAAAAATACCTAAAATGGGTTTAGTTTTCTACTCAACGACAAACGTTGTTAATAAAATCGAATCAGAGAAAGTATATACTGTAGTATGTTCACATATCGAATGCACACTGTACTCAGTGTTACAGACACCTTATTTGGAATTTACACAAATGCTACCACGCAGCTTCCGGAATTCTGGGCAGCGTATCTGCATTGCCTTAGCTCAAAAGCACATTGTTAGATATAAGCCAAATCAATTAATAAAGAAACCTCTAAGAGAAAAGGAAGGACTGGGCGATACATTATTTGGCGCCCGTGCCTTCTGTGCAGTGTAAGAAACAAAATTAAATTAAATGGAGTTATAAAATTTAAATAAATAATCTTCAATAAAACGCACAAAATTAAAAAAGAAGATAAACCCCTGAGAAGGCACTGGCAGCGCTACATAGAGCGCACAACAAATGATGAGAGAGGCAAACGCCCCCGCAACAACAATAAATTGAGAGAGGCAAAGGACCGCACCTTTCACTGTCGGTGGATATATAAAATTATTGTGATATAAAAAATTAAGTGATGGGTCGCCGAGGTGTGAACAAAAAAATGAGGAAGAGAATAGCCCATTTAAAGTGATGACTGTTCACCAAAGAAACCACCCTGCCTGGCAACATCCCAAAAACTACAAGCGGAGCTTGATCACCTTAAATTAGAAATAACAAAAACGTAAACGACAGAAAAATAAATAAACCTCCATCCCCCAAGGAAATACATAAGAGAGCAATCAACTGCCCTGCGGACTGCCCCGGCCCCTTAAACAGCGTGCAATGCAAATACACATGCACCAAAAAAGCGACCTATGCGATGACCAGCACCGGCGCCGCCTCAGCCCCATAGTCCCTGGTCAGAAGCAGCAGGAAATCAATAACCGTGTCTCTTCCGGCGACGCCCAGCTGATGAGGAGGAAGGATTGAACAGCAGAATCAATGTATATAAAAAAAATAATAATATAAAAACTTTTATTTAAAAAAATGTTTCAATTGTTGACCTCGAGCCGGAAAAACTCAAAAATTAAACATACATCAAAGGTCGCCAACAAACAAAATTATAAACATAAATATATATTGTAAAACTAAGCGGAGTTAGAAGTAAGGCACGCAAAGCCATACGACCCATTAGGAAAATAAAATACAATATATATATATCAAAACCTTATGTGGCAATACGACCCATTAGGTAGAAAATTGAAAATTTCCTAATTCTCAAGGTTTTTTTATAAACAAAATTTATATATTTATCAAAACCATATATGACAAAAGAAAATAAATAATAAATAAATGTTCTAAGGGCCGACATAAATGCAAATTAATTTTAAATCTAAAGATAAAGATCATATCGTCTTTGACTTTCAAAGTGAACGGTCGTGTTTTTTTTCTGCGCTTCGAATTTTGCATTTTGTTTTCGTTTATTCCCATCGGTGGGTTTTATCAAAACAATTCTAATTCGCTTCCGGTTTATTTAAACATAAATTTAAACTCCGTTCGCTTCGCGAGTGCACTTTGTATTTAATACTAATTAATTGTTTTAGTTTTTTCGTAATTCTTATCTGTGTTTTCTTTTCCTATATCCCCGCCGTTTCTCTTTTGTGCATGCACTTTAACTTATTTACGCTCCCGCTCTCTTGCTCTCTTTGCTTTTGAAAGTTCTAAGCGTGCAGTTTCTGCGCTCTTGCGGTACTTATAACTGCTCGCTTATAAATTTCAATTCGCTTTCTTGGTACAGTGAATAATAAAAATGTAGTCTGCTTCTGCAAAAAATGCAGCCTCGTAATCAGGGCTGACCAGTCTAATATGACTTGCTGGCTGTGTGAAAATATGGTGCACACCAAATGCGCCGGTTTTACTGGCCGGACAAGTGATGACCTTTCAAAGGGGCCCAATTTGCAGTTTTGTTGTGACGCTTGTGTCGAGGTTGCGAACGAGATGAAATCGTTCATGCGCCAAACTAAAGGCGGCCTGATGGGACTGATTAGCTGTTTCGGAGTGGCTAGAGATAGTTTTCGCCGAGCTGATGATCTCCTATCTGCGCTGGACTCGCAGTTTAATAGTCGTAAACTATTAGAAGAGTCCCCTAAGCGCAAAAAGGCCGCTGGTGGTAAGGAGAAAAAGGGGAACACCCCGCAACCGAAATCAAAAGAACAACAGAGCATTCCGGCGGATCAGCAGCTGATTTCAGCAAACCCTCAAATGTTGCTAAGATCAGCAGCTAAAAAAGATTCGGTATCCGAACAATCCGTTACAGAATGCATGCAACCAGGGACTTCTAAGAATTCCGATTTGTCCGGAGTGGTTTCACAATTAGTGGATCCACTTATCTCTCAGAATGTAGCATCACCACCACAAGGGACTACTGAGTCCGGACAACCAGCTCAAGTTGGTTTTGCAGAAACAATGTCTGCTCCACCGAAATCCCTTACAGTGGTTCCACTAAAGAAACTAATTTTCGTTTCTCGGCTTTCCCCTGATCAAACATCTTCTGATGTATTGTCTTATATACAAGACAAAACTAAAGCCGATTGTAATAGTGTAAAGGTGGAAAAGTTTAAGTTTTCTTATGCTAGAGACATTTCATCTTTCAAGATAACTGTCCCTAACGAGCTTTTTGAAGCCATATGCTCGGGCGACTTTTGGCCGGATAATATGGTTGTAAAAGAGTTCGAGGCTAAGATAAAGAAGAAGGGGCCCGTGGGAGTAAAACTTCCTAGTCGAGGCCAAACCAGTGTATCAATTTCAAAAAAACTAACTTCTAACCTCCTTCTTTCCTATCAGAATGCAAATGGTTTGCGTAGCAAACTCACTAAATTGTATTCTGATAGCCTTTCCTTTGCATCTCATATTATTGTGTTCACAGAAACCTGGTTAAAGCCGGAGATCTTTAGCTCCGAAGTTTTTCCAGGTAAGTACACAATATATAGGTATGACCGTCCCTCTAGACGGGGAGGTGGATTCTTAATTGGAGTTGATTCAAACTTCCCGTCTGAGGAGTTATTTTTTGATGAATTCAATACCATTGAATTTATTTGTGTAAAGTTATCGATTCCTGGTAACTTTATATACATAACTTGCTCATATATTCCGCCGTTGTCTGAACTTCCTGATTATTTAAATCACCTATCCGTTATTAAGTCCGCTGCAAATAAGCTTTCCGATAGGGATCAGTTGATAGTTCTAGGTGATTTTAATATACCTGGAGTTACTTGGTCCACTGAGGATGGATCGAATGTCTTACTACCTATAGCACAGCATGATTTTATTGATGGCCTGCTTGACATATCTCTATCTCAAGTAAACCATGTTCGAAATTCATTAGGTCGCCTACTTGATTTGTGTTTTGTATCAAATCCTGAAGGTGTGTTTCTGTCCAGAGTAGCACCACTCACGCAACCTGAAGATCCATATCATCCAACAATCGAACTTTCATTTGATACGGCTAGCGTTATAGAAGAAAAATCAGAAAAATCCAAACGAATGCATTGTTTTCGCAAGGCAGACTTTCAGAGGCTAAATAATTTTATTTCTGGCTTTAATTGGTCTGATCTTTACTTATGCATTAATATGTCCGATGCAGTTAATGTTTTTACACTGCAATAAACTCATTTTTAATTCCTGTGTTCCGTGGTACTATCCGTCAACTTCCAATAAATCACCTTGGTTTAGCAAAGAGTTGACACACTTAAGAAATGTAAAGTCCAGACTTTTTAGGAAATATAAAAATACCGGTTCTCAATCTGTTTTTACTAGATATTTAAGTGCTCGGTCAAGATTTACCGTGCTTAATGCTCAGTTTTATAATAGTTACTTAAACCGTTGTAAGGTCCAGTTCTCTCAGGACCCGAAACAGTTTTATAATTTTGTTAACACCAAGCGTAAATCTAATTCTTTTCCTTCCTCGCTGTCGTTCGAAAACATGACGGCAACCACAGATCAGGCAATAGCCGATTTATTTGCCCAATTTTTTCAAACGACTTACTCTACTTTAGATTATTCATCACAGCCTTATTCTTACACCATGTCCAAGTCAAACCTCATATTCTGTCCCACTTTAACAGAAAGCTCTCTTCTTTTGGATCTTCTTCGTATTAAGCCTGTTTATTCGCCAGGGCCCGATGGTATTCCTGGGTGCGTGCTTAGGTATTGCGCTAAGGCCCTGTGCAAACCTCTTCACAAGTTGTTTACCTTATCTCTAGAAACCTCCCAATTCCCAAATATTTGGAAGAAATCATTTGTTATTCCTCTTCTCAAAAAAGGTAACAAGTTAGAAGCCAGTAACTACAGAGGTATTTCTAAGTTGTCAGCTATTCCTAAGCTTTTTGAAAAAATTATTACTCCTCATTTGCAGCACCTTTGCAGATCAATCATTTCTCCGTGTCAACACGGATTTATAAAACGTAGATCCACAATCACAAACCTTCTAGAGCTCACTTCATTTGTGATAAAAGGCTTCAATCGTAGTTTTCAAACAGACGTCATTTACACTGACTTTAGTAAAGCATTTGACTCTGTAAATCACTTACTTCTCATTCAAAAACTTGACCTTTTAGGTTTTCCAGTTGATCTGCTTAAATGGATTTCAAGTTATCTAAATGGCAGGTCACAAAGGGTCCTTTTTAAAAATTCAATTTCTGAAATTCTCCGTGTTACCTCCGGTGTCCCACAAGGGAGCGCTCTGGGTCCGTTACTTTTTACATTATTTATTAACGATCTTCCATCAATTATAAGTCATTCTCGCGTACTTATGTACGTAGATGATGTTAAGTTGTGCCTGCAGTATAAGGACATTTCCTGCCATTTAGACTTGCAATCCGATCTAGATAATTTTCAAAACTGGTGCCGAGTTAATTTACTAAATTTAAACGGTTCCAAGTGCAAGCTTTTTATCGGGCCAATCCGATATACGCGACTTACACGTTAAGTGGCAGCTCTTTGGATAGAATAACTCTTGTAAACGATCTTGGCGTTCTCTTGGACCCTAAACTAAAATTTTCTAATCACATTTCGTCCATGGTTAATAAAGCCAGAGGAGTGCTTGGATTTATTAAAAGGTGGTCAAAAGAAATCGATGATCCTTATTTGACTAAAACTTTATTTATTTCGCTAGTCCGTCCGATTCTGGAGTATGGCTCTCCCGTCTGGAGTCCACAATACGGAATACATATTGGTCGTATTGAATCTGTACTTCTTTTGATTAATTTACCATCCCTAGCCAACCGTAGAACGATGCTTGGTACTATCTTTATTTATAACCTTATACATGGTGATATTGACTGCCCCGACTTGTTAAGTCGGCTAAACTTTTCTGTGCCAAGTAGATTAACTAGAAATTATTTTCCCCTAATTTTAAATCATTGTAGATCTAACTATGCCTTGCATGAGCCTTTCAGAGTATTATGTTCTGACTATAATAGACTTTTTCCTGTAATATCAAATCTTGACTCTCTGCCGCTCCTAAAACGATTGATACTTGCTTCATTGGCACAAGATTGATCTAACTATTACTTTTTTCCCCGGACCTTTACCTTTATTTTCCTA
Source organism: Drosophila carrolli (assembly GCA_018152295.1). Classification (NCBI taxonomy): domain Eukaryota; kingdom Metazoa; phylum Arthropoda; class Insecta; order Diptera; family Drosophilidae; genus Drosophila; species Drosophila carrolli. The sequence continues at coordinate 86,563 of JAECXJ010000294.1, read as the reverse complement.
TCTCGCGTCTATCTTATCGCGAATCGTGCCGTACGATACACGGCTGCGCCCCTCGGTCGGTTGGGCGGGTAAGTGGGCCGTGGGACTCCGCGCGAAAAAAGAAAAAAAAAAAACCCCACATGTACGTACCATTAAATATCAAATATTTGGAAAAAATACCTAAAATGGGCTTAGTGGACACCAAAGTTTTCTACTCAACGACAAACGTTGTTAATAAAATCGAATCAGAGAAAGTATTTACTGTAGTATGTTCACATATCGAATGCACACTGTACTCAGTGTTACAGACACCTTATTTGGAATTTTGCATTTGGCCACAATAACAAAACACAAATATATAAACCTAGCAGTTCCCGAGTGCACGGCTATATGACCGCCCTCGAATGCGGGGGAACTGCAGTGTCAGCATATTTGATATGTGCGACCGCTCCGACGGCCAAGTGAACATAGTATCTCTATCTCATATATAAAGACAATTATACATAAGCGTCGACCGCAGCTCTGCCGGCGTCTCTGCTGACATAGCCGGCCGATCTTAGCTTTATGTAAACATATAAACATGCACCTTGTTGGCGCCCAAAACCTGATTTTTTTTTGGAATTTATTTTTTGGAAAGTATGGTAGGTGTGGGAATAAAATTTTAGCCAGTTGTAGGGTACAGTTTATTGAAGCTACACAATTTTTTTGAGTGCGATTTTTAGCATGTCCGCTAAAAACTCGTCCTCATGGCGGATTTTTTGGAATTTTAAGAAATAATCTGAAACGCAAAAAACGAATATATTCTTAATCTGTACACTTGCTCGCATGGCTTGAACTAGGATAATTGAAAAAACATAAAAAATGCAAAAATTATGAGCTTTTGAAAAAAAATCGGTTTTTTCCTCATTTTTTAGTTACTCATTATTTTTTAAATAAACAATTTTTAATATTTTCAAAAGATCCTAGTCTATGCCATGCACATACTTCTGAGGAACATGTATAAAAAATTTCATGACGATTGCTCAATTTCTGCGGCTTGTACGACTTCCGCCAAATCGGAAAACATGGTTTCGAGAAAAACGCGTTTGAAAATTTGCACTATAATGGCAACGCGGTTGACACCGGTCCACCAAACAGCCGATAACTTTCGTAATTCAAGAGATTTCGACTTGAAATTTTAGGAGAGTAAAATTGAAACATGTATGTACCGAAACTGCAAAAAAAAAAATTGATTTTTTTGACCTCACAAGGTGCAAGCCTGCCTTAAGAAATCAGATTTGAAAATAAAAAGCTTGGGAGCGTACCTCTGAGTCGCTCCCAATTCAACAGAAATTATTTAACAAAGCCTCATAAAGAAAATATAACACATGGCGACCGTGACTAAGGTTGTAGTTGAAAAAAAAAAAACAAAAACATATAAATTAATGTGAAAAATATGCTTGTGAGTGCGAGTGACGTAAATAAAATGCACAAAAAGAATTTGAAAAATGCGAAAACAGTGCAAATATAATACACAAACAATTATAACAAGCAACAACCAAATGTCCGAGCAACATAAACTTTTGAAGCAACCAACAACTATAACAACCAACGACACCTGTGCGATGACCGGCACCGGTACCGCCTGAGCCCAGAGGCCCCGGACAACGAAAATTCAACAAGTGTGGAAGGAATGGCAAATCCTTCTACATCAACGCTGGAAATATATGAGTGAGCAATCCGCCTTCTTCACTTTCGTGGGCGGCACCTGCTCCTATTGAGCAAAGGGATGCACAGAGACTAGAAGTGCATCCCAACGATAGATGAAATAGCCTGGGCAGCCAGCACCGGTCCCGTTCGGCGCGCCAAGCCGGATCACGGAAAAGTGAACCCACAGCGCTTCCAAGAGCGCCCAACATTACTTTTTTATACCCGTTACTCGTAGAGTAAATGGGTATATTGTATTCGTCCAAAAGTATGTAACAGGTAGAAGGAAGCATATACTATAAAGTATATATATTCTTGTTCAGGATCACTAGCCGAGTCGATCTAGCCATGTCCGTCTGTCTGTCCGTCTGTCTGTCCGACTGTCTGTCCGTCTGTCTGTCCGTCTGTCTGTCCGTCTGTCTGTCCGTCTGTCTGTCCGTCTGTCTGTCTGTCCGTCTGTCTGTCCGTATGAACGCTGAGATCTCGGAAACTATAAAAGCTAGAAGATTGGCATTTTGCATGTAGATTTTAGGAGTTCCTACGCAGCGCAAGTTTGTTTCAAAATAGTGCCACGCCCTCTCTGACGCCCACAAGCCACAAGCTGTGGCCACAATTTTGATGATATTATGAAAATTTTAATTGATATGTATTTGTTTTGTCAATAAATATCGATTGGCCTTATAAAAGTTTGCCACGCCCACTCTAACGCCCAAACACCCATTAAACGCTTAAGCCTGTCTAGCGCCTACATTTCCGCCTTTCATGGCGCCATCTAACGGATGACTTCGGAACAGCTGGCCAAGGTGCTCAACAGAGTCAACGTTAATTCTCGATAAGGATTTCTATTAAACGAAATTGCGATGGTTTTCTTTTGTCAATACCGAACTATATCCCAAGAACTATGCAAATCAAATCTAGTTAGCCAAATTGGAGGTCTGAGTCAAACAATGGCAATGTATGTATGTAAGCATATACATATGTATGTATTTACATTGTACACAGTTGCATTGCCCGGCAAAGATAACTCCTTTCAAAGAAAGCTGTTCGCTATACCCGTTACTCGTGTTGTGCAAACATTTAGACTTTAATATACATAATACTATTTAAGAATGTATGTGTTTAGCCAATATAAGTATGTATGTTTAATATTTGTAGTCAATTTATTGCACTCAAAAACATAAACATAAACACAGCTGCTGGTGCAGGACAATAGCTGCCTGCGCTAAAGCAGCGCTGGTGCTGATGCTCGTGCTGTAAAGTTGCCAGCACTAAGAGATCGCCGAATTCAAATTGATAATTTGAACTTTTTTTTTCCTTTTTCCTGTCTTCACTATAATTCACATAATGTTAAAAAAAGAAAACAAAAAAAACACAAGAAGGCATATTTATATTAAGTTATTTAGCTGAGTAACGGGTACCTAGTCGAGGGGTAATACTCGACTATAGCGTTCTCTCTTGTTTATATATAAATTTAAGCATATGCGATGCAAAAATAATATTAATAATATTGTACGGACCAGGCAGTTTCTAGCTGCGGGTCTTCATTTTTTTTACCTAGGTAGGGATACCTGTAAAATAAATAAATACCTTCAAGAAAAATTATAAATGCCTAAATCAAGAAAAATAAGTAAAAAAAAAAAGGAGGACAGAAAAATTTCCTAAATCTCAAGATAAAGGAATTAAATAGGCAACTTTATGATACCAAATCAACCCCAGTACCATGGGAAGAGAACTTAAAAATTAAAGAAGAATTAGAAAACACATATAGGGAATTACAAGCTTATAAAAATAAACAGGACATGAAAGAAGCGAGGAAGCCTAAGTGCCCTCCTGATTGTAAAGGTCCTTTCGAAAACCTAATTGTGAATATACATGTTTAAAAAAATGATATACTAATGTAATGTACTGTAAAATTTTATATATATGAAAGTCTCATTTAAAAGCAATTCAATATCCAAAACAGACCCCACAAACGAAACAGAAAAAATACCCAATATGGGATTAGTAGACGTTAAGTCAGTGGATTCCACTGCTAACGTAATAAATAAAATTGAATCACAAAATATTGATTTCAAATTAACGAATATTCTACTAACAATAATTGTTTTCTTTATGAGCGCATATATTTTATATAAGGCCTATATGTTCCACAACAAATGTGTATGAAAGAGAGCCATTAACAGAAGCCAGGCTAATGATTTGGATAAAATCTAATTTAACAAGCGCCAAAGAATTATTCATAATAAAATACAAAAAAAGAAATTAAAACTGAAAATTAAATTTTAAACAATAATTGTATATGTAAGAGAATTAAAATACCCGATTAAAAAATAAATAAAAATCATAAAAAAAAAAAGAAAATTATTAAAATGAATACCAAAGAGTGCCTTAGAGTTACATTGGCTAACGAGTATTAGCCTTAATTAGGAACAGAGCAGAGCCTCTATTAATTGCAGATTTTGAGTACGAATATATGAATAGGTACGATCTTGTATTCTATACGCAAAAGGCCATAGTACTGTCTACCGTGAGAAACTGTAAAGTATTCTCCGAAATCGACAAACACCCAGTCTTAGAACATATTAACGTGCTAAAAATAATGCACAAGTAAAAATTTAAAAAAGAATGACTAAAAATTTAATATGGAATGGGAGCAGTTAATACTCCATATCCGAGAATTAAAAGAAACATTTGAAAAGTCTTACAAATTTGTAAGCCAAAAAAGGCAAACACAAAAAGAAACAGTAGATTAACATGCAAAAATTCTTGTAGACTCTTACAATTAGTAGAAACAAAAGAACACATAATGGCAGATCCAGCTGCCCAACGGGCATATATTAAAGAAATATCAAGTGCCATTCCGGAATTTAACGGACAAAAACTACACTTTCATAGATTTGTAACAGCTTTAAAGCTGGTTGACCTGACAAAGGGAACGTTTGAAGATTTGGCTGTAGAAGTCGTCAAATCAAAAATTTTAGGATCTACACTATATAAGGTTCAAAATGAACTAACTGCAAGACACTATTGTCGGTGAAACATCTGACGTTGTCAAAGCAAAAATGGCTAAAACAAGCCAAAAAGGCAAAACAGCAGAACAATTTACAAATGAAATAGACAACCTACGAATGCTCCTTGAAGCTTCATACATTGACGAAGGACTACCGGCTGAACATGCCGACAAGTTCAGCACAAAGGAAGCTATAACCACAATGATCAAAAATTGTGAGCATGGCCGACTTAAGACTATCCTAGAAGCTGCCAACTGAATGAAGCCGTCACGAAGTACATACAGTGTAGTACTGAGATGACAGGCAACGCCAACTCGATCCTATACACACAAAAAAGAAACAACTATCGTGGTAATAACTTCAGAAATAATTATCGCTGTAGGGTAACAACAGAGGTAATTATCAAAATAATGGATATTACCAAAACAATGGTTATAACCAAAATAACGGTTATAACCGAAACTATTATAACCAGACCAACAATAACTACAGAGGTCGTGGTAATTATAGAGGAAACAATCGTGGTGGAAACAATAATGGATATAACTCCAATAACTACGCCAACGGTAATAACAATACCAATACAAACGCAAACAGACAAAATAACAACAATAATGTCCGACAAGTACAAACAACTTCGGAAAACCAATAAAGACCCTTAAGATAAAAAAACACAGTAAAGAATACGGTTCACACTATCAATCTTAACTTCAATCTTTTATTCTTTTTATTTCACTTAAAAATGAAAACACAAATAAATCATATACATTACTAGTTGATACAGGTGCAGACATCTCTTTAATCAAAGAATCCTCAGACTCATTTAACAATGTTGACTATAAAAATATTACGCAAATATCAGGCGTTGGTGAAGGAACAACAAATTCAAAAGGTTTAGCAGCATAGAACTTCTATCAGGCAACTATGCTATACCACATAATTTCCATATAGTAGCGTCCAACTTTCCTATTCCATGTGATGGAATTAAAGGAATAGATTTTATGAAAAAATACAATTATCAAATAGATTTAAAACCAGAAAATGATTGGCTTATACTGAGACCAGATAATCTCTATAATCCGATTAATATTCCGATAAATCATACACTCGAAAATAATTCGACAATTTTACCAGCTAGATCTGAAGTCGTCCGAAAAATAACTATAAATTCAGCAACCAGGTATATAGTAATACCAACCCAAGATATCCAAAATGGAGTATTCATTGGAAATACCATTGCAGATTCTAAAAACACCTATGTCCGAATTCTAAATACAACAAATAAAACAGAAATTCTTCAATTAAATACACTTAAAGTCAAACCATTGGATAATTACGATATAATTAAATCTAATAAAAATACAAATAAAGAAGAAATCTGAGAAAAACTTAACAAAAACTTCCCGCCTCAATTTAAAGAAATACTTAAAGAATTATGCACCAAATACACAGATATATTCGTGATAGAAACCGAACCAATATCAACTAATAATTTCTATAAACAAAAAATAAGAATGAAAGATGATGAACCAGTATACATAAAGAATTACAGAATCCCCCACAGTCAAAAAGAAGAAGTAGAAAAACAAGTAGAAAAACTAATTAAAGATAAAATAATAGAACCATCAGTTTCAGAATACAACAGTCCATTATTAATAGTCCCGAAAAAATCATTACCAAATTGCAATACAAAAAGATGGCGTTTTAGTAATTGATTACCGCCAAATTAACAAAAATATTTTATCAGATAAATTTCCACTACCAAGAATAGACGATATTCTTGACCAATTAGGTAGAGCTAAATACTTTTTATGTCTAGATCTAATGTCAGGATTTCATCAAATAGAACTCGAAGATACGTCTAGAAATATAACGTCCTTTTCCACGAGCAATGGCTCCTATCGTTTTACACGATTACCTTATGGTTTAAAAATAGCGCCAAATTCTTTCCAAAGAATGATGACAATTGCATTTTCAGGTATCGAACCTTCTCAGGCATTCTTGTATATGGATGACCTAATTGTCATCGGTTGTTCAGAAAAACACATGATTAAAAATCTTACAAACGTTTTTGATCTATGTAGAAAAAACAACCTTAAACTACACCCAGAGAAGTTATTATTAATTTTATTATTAAAAAAAGATCAAACTAAACAATAATGGGCACCATAAATGCAATTTTAAGAGTTTATGAAGGGGATGCTTACTTTAAAAAACACGTTCAACAACTGGTCTTAATGACCCCGATAACCATGAACCAGTTAGAATATTTACTTATGGAAACATTTAATGTACTGCATTTACCCTTAATACATTGCTCAAAAACACAAAAGGCAATTGTATTGAGTACCATTCCAGGTATCGTAGTAAAATCTGTAATAAATGAACACCCAATTTTAGGCCGAGTCATTGATTTTACAGTACACAAACATTAAATGCCAATAGAGGAATGGGATTAAATTTAAAAATTACTAACAGAGATAAAAAATGAATTTGATAAATCAAACAAATCTCTTGTACAGAACAGGGCGATTCCAAAGGCCACAGTAATAAAACATGCTACAATATTAATAAAGCACGCCAACTAATATATGATAACAGAAACAACCATGAATAAAGCCGTGATAGGCAACTCGAATTCCGTAATATACGCACGCGGTGGAGAAGCTTATCGCGGTAATAGCTTTTTTTTTCAATGGCTATAAAACGCATGGAAATAACAAAGAAGAAAAAATAACATGAAACATAACAGAAAAGAGAAAATGTAAAAATGTTATAACAGAGACAGACTACACTATTGTCTCATGACGCGGGTTTGATGACGTCCTCGTGTCCAAAGATCACCAGGGTGCCGACGCTTCAGTCTTCTTCCGGTAGTTTGATTTGACAAGGATGCTGCTAGATGGTTGATGTGGGCTAGTAGACGGTCATTGTAGCGGCTCGAATGCATGTTGATCTACTCTCTAACCGTGGGGATGTAAAGATAGCTAGCTAGGACTAGGACTCGTGACATTTAAGTCTGAAGCAGTACCACATATTTGTATGCAATATGTCATTGAAGGAACTATAATCGACTTATACAGCAACATCTTGTTGCTGAGGCCTAGTTTACTTGTTCCTTTTAGCATCCAATTTAGTTTCCGAAGCTTAGTACGACATGCTGCTGTTCCCTTCGTTATGTGCTGCTTCCATGTAAGTCGTTCTGGAATTATACTCTGGTGAGAATTTTACTTCTAAGAGAGAAGTTGCAGTGCTGGGACTTATTCCCGTTTATCCAAATATTCCATCGATTCGTCCATTCGCCATACAGATCCAAAAAGTCTTGAGTGATTTAAGTCGCTTCAATTCGACACGTGGAGTTGGCAAAAAAAGCTGTATCATCAGCATATGTAGCTAAGAGGGTACCCGGTGCGCTAGGTTACAGCAGGTCAGGTCCATCTCGAGTGACTTGTTAGTGCGGAAATAGCTACCTAAGTAATTTTCGTGGTAGAGGAGGCCGTGGTAACTATCAATACAATGGTCACTACCAAAACAATGGCTATAACTAAAATAACAGCAACAATAATAGAGGTAATGTAAGAGTAAAACAAAACAACTCGGGAAACTCTCAACCCCCTTCAGATGCGCAACAGTAAATCACAAGGTTCACACCATCAATCTTAGTAACAACACACTCGTAACTTTTTATAATACAGAAACAAACAAGAAACTGGTTTTCTTAGTGGACACTGGTGCAGACAAATCAATATTAAAAGAAAATTCGGACATATTTCATGATATTCAGGAAAATTATAAAATTACTATTCAAGGCATAGGTCAAAAATTAATAAAAACCAAAGGATTAATTTCCATAGAGATACAAAAACAGAAAAATGTATATTTTTACATGAATTTCATATAGTAGAATTGCATTTAACCAAACCATGTGATGGAATAATAAGCATTGATTTCATAAAGAAATTCAATTGTCCACTAGACTTCAAGCCCACTGAAGATTGGCTTATAGTGGGACCAAACAATTTGAATATCCCAATTTATGTTTCAATTCCATAATTCTACCACCAATATCTCAAGTGGTACAAAAAATTCACCTATCCTCAAATGAAGATGGTGTACTAATTCCCATCCAGGAAAAACAATACAAACAATATGAAACACTTTCGAACTACGAAATAGTTCAAACTAATCCCGAGTTAAGTGAAAAGAAAGTCTTATCTCAACTAACAAAATCACTTTCCCCCACAATTTAAATCAAAATTAACCGAGATACGCACCAAATATAGTGATATATTTTTTTTTTATTAAAGCTTGGTTTTATTTATTGGATATTTTCTTTATGAGTCTAACAATAAGGTTGCATATCTTAAAATAATACATTATCTAACAGTTGAATTTTAACTGAATAGAGACTACATGGTCCCATAATTAGCGCTGGATTGGAAGGTCGTTGCGGCGAAGAGGAGAACTGCTGGAAACTCGCGTGAGGGCTCTCGCGAGATGATATGGATGTACTGATAGCCTGTTGTAGTACTTTGTTATGATTTGTGCTATCTCTTCTCTGGCGGGTGATATGTGAAGGTCCCTGTGAATGTTTACATTCCGAACGTACCACGGTGCCCCGGTGATGGTTCTAAGAATTTTTGATTGAGTTCTTTGCATTTTATGCACACTGCTGTTACTGGCATTCCCCCACAACTGAGAGCCGTACATTCAGATTGGTTTCAAAACGGTGTTGTATAGAAGTACCTTATAGTTCAGGCTAAGGGGCGAGCGGCTATTGATAAGCCAGTGGAGGCTGTTGGCTTTGAGCTTTAAATGTGTTCTTTTGGCTTCAATATGGCTGCGCCAAGTAAGACGTCTATCGAGGTGTACGCCAAGATATGTTACTTCTTTTGCTACCGGAACCTCTGTGTTGTTTAGAGTAAGTGGAGGGCAGTCTTGCCCGTTAAGTGTGAACGTTACGTGTTTGCATTTTTGTTCGTTAACTTTGATTCGCCAGTCGGATAGCCATTTCTCTACCAGGTGTTTAGCGCCGTTGCTTGCTTGGGGCATCTCGAGCGGCTTAGGATCGCTGTGTTATCAGCAAAACTGGATGTGGCTACTTGCCTGCTCGTTGGGATGTCCGCAGTGTAGATAAGGTAAAGTGTTGGTCCGAGCACGCTGCCTTGAGGAACTCCGGCTCTGATGATGTAATCATCGGACATGGCAGCATTACATCTTACTGAGAATTTCCTGTTGTAAAGGTATGACTTCAGAAGTTTGTGAGTGTTGGTTGGGAGCATTTCTGTTATTTTGTGCATTAAACCTTCTAACCATACTCTGTCGAAAGGTTGTGATACGTCCAGAAATATCACAGTGCAGTACGCCCTTTGTTCAAATGCATTTCGGATTTCAGAAGTTCTGCGGTTGACTTGCTCGATGGTTCCATGTTTTTCTCGAAAACCGAATTGATGAGTCGGGATTTTGTTGTGTGTTCTGAGATATGGGGGATATGTGCCAAGTAGCATTTTTTCGAAGAGTTTTGATAGACACGCTAGTAAACTAATTGGTCTATATGATGAAGCAATTGTGCGGTCTTTGCCAGTTTTTGGTATCATTATGATGATCGACTTTTTCCATCTCTCTGGGAAGTGTCCATGTCTCGTTATTGCATTGAAGAGTTGGCAAATAGCTCGAACTGCACAGAGAGGAAGTTCAATAATAATTTTTGGTGATATTAGGTCGCATCCTGGAGATTTTTTTGGGTTGAGTTGTTCATTTATGATTTTGAGTAACTCATGTGGTCTAAATACAATTGGTTTATACGTAGATGTGTCGATATCTGATGTTGCTGGCAGTGAGATCCCGTTTGATGCTGTATTGGGCTGAAATACATTTTGAAGATGTTCTGCAAATCTGTCGGCTCTTTCTCCGTCGCTGCGCGCACAGTTGCCTGAGGATGTCCTTATTGGCATTGCAGATTCTAATGGTGCGCTGAGTGATGAGTGTGCTCTCCAAAGTGGGAACTTGGAGCTCATTGGGTATAACTGCTCTATGTAATGTTTTTGGGACCTTTCTTCTTCATAACGTAATGCAGCTGAGAGCCTCCGTGTAGCATATTTTAACCTTTGTTTTGCAGATGGTGATCTGTTGGATTGCCAGTCTCGCCGTGAGCGTCGCTTTGCTAGAACAAGCTGTTCTATTTCAACGTTCGTGTATCTATGATTGTATTATTGCATTGTACAACTGCCTTCCCTTTGGAGTCACAAGTCGAGATCCCCAGTGCGTATGCTTGGCATTAAAGTCTCCTGCTACTATAAATTGTTTGCTCAGAGAGTTGAAATAGTCCATGAATTGGGATTCGGATATTGTAAACCGAGGAGGACAGTATACGGCGGCGAGCTTTAAAGGACAGTGATCCATCTGTACATCTATAGATGTAGCTTGCATGTAGTTAGTGGCGAAGCTATTGTGGAAGCAGTGCTTAATGCGATTTCTAATCAGAATCCCAGTGCCTCCGTGTGCTTTCCCGTCTGGGTGATTCGTGTTATAGAAGAAGTAGTCTCGAATTTGGAAATTGTATTTATTTGTAAGATGAGTTTCTGCAAGTAGCATTACATCGATATGGTTATTATTAAGGAATTGAGTTAACTCGAGTTTGCGCTGTGAGACGCCGTTGGCGGAGTGGAGCCATTGATTACTTAGTCTGTTTTTGAGCAACAAGCAGCTCAATCAAAACGTTCTGGTTTCGCATAAGATCTTGCATAGTTGTTTGCATGAATGACATGAAATACTACATACTTTGTTGAAGATTATATATCATTGTGTCCATTTTGTTCGTGGACTGTTCTCCTGGATGATGAGGGGAAACTGATGATCGTGGCTTGGTGGGAGCGGTATTTTTCAGACCTATTTTTAGAGCAGTTGCAAAGCTTTCGGGTTCGTGGTGAACTCATTATTAGCTGAAGATTTAACGGCTGTAGGGGGGAAGACATCACGCGTAGTATTCATAGGTGTTATATGTGAGCGAGCAGTGGTCACTCTTTGGTGTGTACGACTTTTCAGTTCCTTGTAGACTGGACAGCCCCTGTAGTTAGCCGTATGGTTACCTCCACAGTTTCCACACTTTTTGCTTCTGGGATCCTCTTTATTTTTTAGGCATTTGTGGGAGTCATGAAGGTCTCCACAAGCAACGCATACTGGACAAAGCGTGCAATAAGACCTTGTGTGGCCATATTCCTGACAATTATTACACTGCACCGGCCCATTTCTGTTGTGCGGCTCTTCTACGGTTATTCTGCGGTGTAGTAGGTACTGGAGAGTAAAAATTGGATGCCCTTTTTTTTCAGAGGCTTGGATTTGGTTTCGGGTTCAAGTTCTACCTTGAAAAGAGGTTGAGGCTTTCTTTCTCTATTCAAAATGTTAATAACATTTTTTACATTAAAACCTTTCTCCTTCAGTGCGCCTGTAACTTCAGCTGGTGCTACTTCCGGTTCAATACCTTTAAGTTCTACTTGCTGGCCTTTACTGCTTTTTAATTGGTACGTGTAGAAGTTTTTATTGTTGTCGATTAAATACTTCGACTTAGGCGGCTTAGGCTTTTTATTGCCCCCTACGATGTATTCAGGAGGTATATCATCGGATTTATCTGCCAAAATAGCAAATCTGTTTGATTCTATGGGCTTCTCTATTGTAGATTGTTTTGAGGTGCCGCGAGTTATTTTAGCAGAATTACCAAGTCTAGAGTTCTGCCGGCTGAGCTTACGATTTATTTGTATATACCGATCCATACCAGTCTGCACGGCTGAACATTGTTTTGAAGAGAGCGCGCTGGTGTAAGGTGCTGCATTATTTGCTTGCACAGCAGATTTCGTTGTTACAGTAGATGGTATTGCGCGAGCAGTCGATTCTATTGTAGTTGTTGTAGAAGTTGCCGTTGCAGTTGCTAGTGACGTCACTGCGATGTTGGATTGAGTTCATTACTCGGGCTTGGGGCTATTGATCGCGGTTGGTAAGTTTTTGTTGGGTTTGCGGTCGCGTTGTCTTGCATTGACACGATTGAATGGTACGCATTGTTACGTTGCAGAGAGAGCCGACGCTCGTCTTGCTGACGTTGGAGCACCGTAAGAGTGTCGAATTCACTCATAGCTTAAAGTTTTAGATTTTCTTCTTGTTTATTTACACAAAAAAGTACGAAGTTCATCGCACTAAGCGTCTTTTCGCCCACTGTGTGTTGTTGTTTAGAGCTTGCACTGCTTTTATTTTAAATTTTCGTTGACGATAAGAAGACAGGAAAAACACGTCTGCACTCGCCGACGTTCGCATTCGAAAACGAATTAATAACTAGAAATAATTTCTACAAAGAAAAGCTAAGATTAGAGGACAATGAACCCGGGTATATACAAAATTACAGAAATCCTCATAGTAAGAGAAATACAGGTACAGGTACAAAGGTTAATCGACAAAAAAATAGGTGAACCGTCTGTATCCCCATAAAATAGCCCACTTTTGTTGGTTCCGAAGAAATCTTTTCCCGGTTCTGACAAGAAGAAATGACGATTAGTTATTGACTATCGTCAGATTAATAATAACTGTTGTCGGATAAATTTCCTAGAATTAATGATATTTCAGATAAACTAGGAAGATCGAAATACTTTCTTATGTCTGGTTTCCATCATATTGAACTCGAACAAGAAAGGAAAGCTAACTTCGGGCGGAGCCGAAGTTGATATACCCTTGCAGAATACTCTATAAATTATATTCTCCAAAATTATTCATATGATGCATTCTTAATACTCATAAAAAATCCCAACTTCCTAACTTTAAAAACACCAAAGTTATGGCATTTCCAATCGTTCAGTTATATGGCAGCTATAGGATATAGTCGGCCGATCCATATGAAATTTGGTAGGTCGGATTGATCGGCCAAAAATAAAACCCATAGGAAATCCCAGCTTCCTAACTTAACAAACACCAAAGTTATGGCATTTCCGATCAATCAGTTATATGGCAGCTATAGAATATAGTCGGCCGATCGTTTTGAAATTTGGTAGGTCGGATTGATTGGCAAAAAATAAAACCCATAGGAAATCCCAGCTTCCTAACTTAACAAACACCAAAGTTATGGCATTTCCGATCAATCAGTTATATGGCAGCTATAGGATATAGTCGGCCGTTCCGACATATATACTGCGTGCAAAGGAAAGAAGGGTGTGTGCAAAGTTTCAATTCGATATCTTGAAAACTGAGAGACTAGTTCGCGTAGAAACAGACAGACGGACAGACAGACGGACAGACAGACGGACAGACAGACGGACAGACAGACGGACAGACAGACGGACAGACAGACGGACAGACGGACATGGCTATATCAACTCAGTAGGTGATCCTGATCAAGAATATATATACTTTATATGGTTGGAGATGTCTTCTTCACTGCGTTGCACACTTTTGACCAAAATTATATTACACTCTGCAAGGGTATTAAAAGTTCGAACAAAAAAGTTCGCTTCTCGCGACTACCATTGGGATTTAAAATAGCGCCAAATTAATTCCAGAGAATGATGACTATTGCATTCTCCGGACTAGAACATTCGCAAGCTTTCCTTTACATGGACGACTTAATAGTAATCGGTTGTTCTGAAAATCAGATGCTTAAAAAATTAACTGATGTTTTTGAGAAATGTAGAACATTCACTCTTAAATTACATCCTGAAAAATGTCAATTTTTCATGCATGAATTTAAAATGTCAATTTTTCATGCATGAATTTACAAATGAACAGACAAAGGAATCTTGCCAGACGACAAAAAATATGACATCATCAATAATTACCCAGTCCCACATGATGACACAACGCAACAATTCGACTCCCGAAATTCACCAGCAACAATCCGCAATTGTGGTTCGCCCAAGTGGAACGATCATTTCGTCTGCACGGCGTCAACAATGATGTCGACAAATTTGACTACAACATCGTAAATTTGGAACCAGACGTTGTTGTGACTGTAGAGGATTTAGTTACTCACCCGCCAGCGGCTAACAAGTATGATACTATAAAGTCCCGTTTGTTCGATAAGTTTGCAGAGTCAGCCGAATTAAGTTACGCCGCCTACTTCAAGGAGGAGGAACTGCTGGTCTGAAACCTTCGCAAATTCTGGCTCATATGCGTCGTCTGGCTCCTGAGTCAAGCAGTGAGTTAATAATCCGATATCGAGAAACTAGCAAAAGTAGCCGACAAAATGCTAGAAACCGGGGGCTCGGTCAGCTCCTTTGCGATCGACTCGAGCAACGTAACCGCTGGCACTAAGGTGAATGCAGTGACGCCGTCCGACGCGTTTAAGAGTATTACCGAATCTTTACGTCAACTGGCCAAAAAAGTCGACACAATCCAAGGTGAGCACAAACGGCAATCCAGAGACCGTTCCATCAGCCAGACACGCGCTTCGTCTCAGTACCGTTCTGGTTCTCAGTCACGCACTCAATCTCCGAATGACTCTTGTGCCCAGTCGCAGCAGTCTGATGACCAGAAAAAGCTTTGTCGCAGCTGTCGCCTTCTGGGCTGGAGGGCGGCAGCCAAGCAAGCAACGGCGAACATCCAGTCCATCTTAACATGTTCTTAGAAACCCGTCTTCACATTACCGATCGCAACTGACACCACAGATTCCTCATAGACTCGGGTTCTGTGATCTCAGTCATGCCACGCTCTCATGCTACGCAAAACGCCAAACAAAGCGATCTCACATTGTATGCAGCAAATGGAACTGTCATCCACACCTACGGCAGCGTGGTGGTTGACCTAAACTTTGGACTTCGCCGTTCTTTCATGTGGTCTTTCATCATACGCGCCGATTTCTTGTCCCATTTCAACGTTAAAGGCAAAAAACTAATTGATGCAAACACCAACTTGTCGAGCTCGGCTTTGGTTACGAACGCAAAACATCACTCTGTGTCGACCCATATTGGTAATACGGATTTCAAAGCCTACTACAGGAATTCGTGGACGTCACCATACTAGCACATAAGACAAACACCCGACAAGATGTAAAACACTACATAGAAACCACAAGAAGTCCAATATCCGATCGCCCACGCCGTCTGTCTGGTGAGAAACTAATCACCGCGAAAGCAAAGATAAACTTCTGGATCAATGAAGGCATTTGTCGCCCTTCCAAGAGCCAATGGTCAAGCCCATTACATATGGTCAGCAAAAAGGATGGTGGGTGGCGTTCTTGCGGGGACTATCGCAAGCTCAATGCTATCCACGACTTCTCGGAGCAAATACACGTGAAGGAGTATTATCAGATTCCAATGGCTGAGTGTGATATCCCGAAAACCGCCGTTTGTTGGATATAGTTGGATATATCGAGTTTCTCTATATGCCGTTCGGTTTAAAGAATGGTACGAAAACCTTCCAAAGATTCATCGACAATAGTTTCCGTGGCCTTTATTTCGTTTATAGCTATATAGACGATATCCTGATCATCTCCAATACACCTGAGGAACACGAGAAGCATCTTCATGCCGTCTTGAAGATCCTTCGTAGCAATGGACTCAACATCAACCTCAGCAAATGTCAGCTGGCCTAGGCCGAGGTGCAGTTTCTGAGCTACATCATCAATGAGTACGGAATCAAACCTCGAAGTCATCGCGTAAAAGCTATTGAAAACTATGTGAGGCCTTCTACCATCTGCGAGCTTGGACGATTCCTCGGCATCATCAACTATTATCGAAGGTGCCCGCCCCGTTCCTTACACATCCAGGCACCTCTTTCACAGCTCCTGAGGAACGTCAGGAAAAACGACCAGCGCCTGGTCGAATGGACTCCAGATCGTATCGCCGCCTATGAGGCATGCAAGAAAAGTGTTACAAAAGCGGTACTGTTGGCTCATCCGAGCCCAACTGCACAACTGGTCCATAAGCAACCACTTGGTTTTTTCTCAAAGAAACTCACGTACTCTGAGAAAAACTACAGCACTTACGATCGGGAATTGCTCACGATTTATGAAGCCATAAAATACTTTAAGCATTGCCTCGAGGGTAGCATATTTTGCATCAAAACGGACCACAAGCCTCTCGTTTATGCTTTTAGGCAACGGCCTGAAAAGGCGTCACCAAGGCAACTCCGTCATCTGGACTACATTTCGCAATTTACGACCGAAATCGTTCACTCAAAGGAGCTGAAAATACAGTCGCAGATGCTTTCTCTAGGCTTTGTGCAATCAACATGCCAGTGTCGGTCACTCTACAGGAAATCGAGGAAGCACAGTCAGTTGATTCCGAACTGCCGAACTTACTGCAAGGAACCACTTCTCTTCGACTGCAAAAAATCTGTTACGATGACAATATTTTTTTTCTGTATTGTGACGTTTCAACGAACACCGTTCGACAAAATTTTATATTTTTTTTCCTCAGCCTTTCGCATCAATGCTGCAACAAATAAATCAAAAATTTGTATGGCCGCCAATGCGGAAAAATATTATTGAATGGAGCAGGACCTGTCTGCTATGCCAACGTGCTAAGCTCAACCGGCACAATCATCTGACTCCAGAGAAGATCATAGTTCCCAACGATTCAATCATGTGCATCTGGACATCGTTATCATGCCGTTTCATCAAGACTTTCGGTACTGTCTCACCATGATAGACAGATTAACCCGTTGGGCCGAAGCTATTCCTCTCACAAACATCACTGCCGAGACGGTGGCCAACGCCTTTTGGTCACAATGGGTTGCGCGTTTTGGAACACCT
The DNA here is from genome assembly GCA_018152295.1 of Drosophila carrolli. Taxonomy (NCBI): domain Eukaryota; kingdom Metazoa; phylum Arthropoda; class Insecta; order Diptera; family Drosophilidae; genus Drosophila; species Drosophila carrolli. The sequence continues at coordinate 69,160 of JAECXJ010000294.1, read as the reverse complement.
AAAACCATAACGACCGATCAAGGCACTCAGTTTGAGTCTGCGCTCTTCAAGGAACTGGCTCAACTTATGGGAAGTGAACACATCCATACGACTGCGTATCAACCATAGTCAAACGGCCTGGTCGAAAGATGGCACAGGTCTTTCAAGGCTGCGATGATTTGTCACCCAAACACTCCTTGGACAGAACTGATACCTGTCGTCTTGCTAGGACTTCGAACGTACTTTAAGGAGTATCTCAACTCATTGGCTGCCGAGATGCTCTACGGTACGTCGGTACGCTTGCCAAACGAATTCTTCGAAGACATAGATGCCAGTTTAGATCCTGCCACTTTTATGAGTACTGTGGCGGTCCAGGTTTAGAACCGCACAGCGGACGGAAGCAGTACCAAAACGAAATCCTAAATTGAAAAGACTCGGTTGGTCAAACTCTCTCTGCCAGGATCAAGCTTCGAAGACAGACGTGTGACTCTGTGGATTGTGACTCTGGAAATTCAAAACTAATAAAACTTTATATATCAAATTATAGTACTTGTTTTACTATAACTGCAATAAAACCGGAGCCTTTTCAGCCCAACTGCTAAGTAGCTGTCCACTTCTGAAATTCTTGCTCAAATGTACTTTGTAAGTATTGAAATATATTGCTTAACTGTTCTAGGAGTGAAGAGTCCTTTAAATAAAGACACCAATATTGTATGGAAATGTGTTAAAATTGTTGTATTAAATATTTATTTAAATACTTATTTTCTGCTCACAACCAGCCACTTCTACACGAAGGTCAGAAAAGAAATATAAACAAAACAGTGTGCCCGAATATTCAATAGAAGGGATTTTTAAAATGCTAATTTTTGTAATATACATAGCATATGTTGTGTTCAACACGCCCCCTCAAAAATTACATTATTTTAAAATAAACATTCAAAATATATTAGTTTTTCTTTAAAAGTGGCTGAATTGTATTATGGGGAGGAATTTCAATATGACCCAGCATTTACTGCCGAATTGGGAAAACCCATATAAAACCCAATAACAATAGTTTCAAATATTAATATAATTAAAATGTAGAAGGAACTTCAGTTACATAACTTCAAACTTGACTAAAGTCTTTTCAATTCATTTGGTTCGTTAAAGATAGGTTTTAATGTATTAAAATATTAAATAAATCAAAATAGGAATGTAAACTAGTTTTCATTGTTTCTTCATTGTCGTTGTTAAGTTTACTCATCTTTGTGTAGTCCCATTTTTCTTCGTAATTCCATAAATCTTCCCGAAGGTAATGGTTTCGTAAAAATATCAGCCAGCGGATTTTCTGTAGGAATATACTCAATAGAAATAATATTATTCTTAATTTGTTCTCTGAAAATGATACTTAATATCTATACGCTTTGACCTCTTGTGAGGACGCTTTAAGGCGCCTCTCAAATCTTAACTTATCTCAGCCATTGGAGGCCAAATCTTACCTAATCTCAGCCATTGAAGACCATATATTAAGTCACAGCCACTGAAGGGCTGATTAGTTGTTAAGTTTGTAAAATATATATATTTAAGTCTAAAACCTAAGTAATCCTAGTTTCAAATAGGCGCGCGCGAGGTCACCAGTATTGATCAGCAAGATCAGTCCGCTGGCTAGTCGGGGCGAATGGCCAACAGTATCGATAAGTGATCGCAAATCACCCGTGAATAAGCGCGCGAGCTGTTAAGCGCAAAGCGTGCGATTAAGGACAAGCTTAGTGCTGTTAATAATAAAACGCGTGCTGTAAAGGGAAAAAGCGTGTCGACGTGGAACCGTGATCGACGAAGATCGGCCTCATTCTTTTCCGGCAAGAAGCAGAGATTAGAAACCCAGATACTGAGTGCGAAGGTTAGGGAGAAAGACTAAGTAAATAAAATAAACATAAAGTTGTGAAATTCAAAAACCAAGCCTGGCTATTAAAATTTAGTGAACTTCGCGGAGTGTTTTCCGGGTCGGCTAGGTTACCGTATTGCGTCTCCGAGGTTTATTATCTCTACGCAACGCGGATACCAAAGCTACCCACGTGCTATTCCAGGTCGGCTAGGTTACCGTATTGCGTTTCCGAGGTTTATTATCTCTACGCAACGCGGATACCAAAGCTACCCACGTGTTACTCCAGGGCGGCCCCGTTTTCGTGTTGCGTTTCAGAGGCTTATTTTCTCTACGCAATACGAACGCTTACCAGATTAGAGAAAAGCGCGGGAAACTATCGCCGGCTTTTTCTGCTCACGCTCAGGTTAGGGACAGGCTAATAAGATTTAGTATATTTTGCGGAGGGGCTTTCGGGTCAGTGAGGCTTCTGTGTTGCGTTTTCCGAGGTTTATTTTCTCTGCGCAACATGGACGCCAAAGCTGCCCGCGTGCATATTCGCGTCGGACAAGTTCCCGTATTGCGCTTCCGAGGCTTTCTCTGTGCAATACGGACGCTTGCCGGACCGGGAAAGCTATCGCCGATCGCCCACGCTCAGGTCCAGTCGAAAAATCTTTCTCGAGTTAATTTGTGGCGGCCCCGTTTTCGTGTTGCGTTTCCGAGGTTCGTTTTCTCTACGCAACACGGACGACGAGGCTGTACGCGTGCTCGTCCGCGTCAGACAAGTTCCCGTATTGTACTTCCGAGGCTTACTCTGTGCAATACGAACGCTTGCCAGACCGGAAAAGCTACCCGGGTGCTAATTGGTGTCGGCCAGTTGACGTTACGCCTCCGAGCGATCTACGATACGTAGAGGTGGAGACCCAGACCACGTGATCCCGTAAACAAAATCCCGGCGGCAACTCCCAGTCCCGTTTCGTCTCCTGTGTTTCTACAAATTTAACTGTAGAGGACTCTGAAACCTATCCCAGTCTAAGAAAAGTCCTTACAGTTTGGCGCCCGAACAGGGACGACTCAGGGACGACCTAGGTATCCTGTAGGAGTTGGGTTTTTAGTATCAACCGCATAGCTTAAAGACCCATGTCCAGCCGTGGGAATTTTGGGTTAGGAGCACTCAAGTTTTAACAAGAGAGAACGCTATAGTCGGGTGCCCCGACTATCAGATACCCGTTACTCAGGTAAAGGGAGTGCGAGGGAGATGGAGATAGAAACTTTGATCACGCATAACTTTTTAACGAATGGTCCGATTTGAAAAATTTCTTCTACATTTCGATAGGTATTGATAAACACAATAAAACTGCATTTTTATTTTTCCGAAATATTTAAATTTTTAAAAACGTATATAAGCGATTGTGGGCGTTAAAGGGGGCGTGGCACCTTTTTGAAACAAACTTGCGCTGCGTAGGAACTCCTAGAATCTGCATGCAAAATGCCAATCTTTCTAGCTTTTATAGTTTCCGAGATCTCAGCGTTCATACGGACAGACAGACAGACAGACGGACAGACAGACGGACAGACAGACGGACAGGCAGACGGACAGACGGACAGACGGACAGACGGACAGACGGACAGACGGACATGGCTATATCGACTCGGCTAGTGACCCTGATCAAGAATAAATATACTTTATAGGGTCGGAAACGCTTCCTTCTAGCTGTTACATACTTTTGCACGAATACAATATACCCTTTTACTCTACGAGTAACGGGTATAAAAAGCTTAGTCAAAGAGTAAATAGGGGAATCTGTACGGCCACTTACGACAACGACGATCTACTCCGCAACTGCGCCGCTTACTATGAGCACCCCGAGCGCTGACCTAGCCCGCTCACATCAGGAGCACTCCGGAGTCCAGCCGCGCCGCCACCTGAGCGCCGCATGCTGAGGACCCTCCGGAATCTACGCTCATCAGGAGCATCCCAGTGGGCCACCTGCACCGCTTTCCGAGAGCGCCCCAGAGACCGCTCACACCACGAGCAGCTCAGCGATCAGCAGCGCCCGCCCTCCGAGCCCCCCCAGAGACCGCGCACACCACGAGCAGCCCAGCGGTCAGCCAAGCGATCAGCAGCGCTCGCCCACGGGAGCACCCCGGAGGCTAGCTTCGCTGACCGGCTTGCGCCCCAGCAGCGCCATCTACAGTGCCAGCTACAGCACTCACTGCGACGAGGAAAAACAATCGCCTCGCTCACCGCGGACCCCGGATCACTCGCCGCCAGGAGAGTCGCTCCTGCGCCACCACCAGCTGCCAGTCGGGCGACCCACTCAGAGGCCCAACAGCAGCGGGCACCCAGCCACACCGTTCACCGGGTCGACCGATGAAAACGAACCGGGAACAGAAAGCGTCGGAGGACGCCGAACAAAAACCCGCTGCATCAGCCGCCAGACAGATCGAGGAGGGGAACTTCTCCGAATCCGACGACGCATCCACGACCCGAGCCATGGGGGTCAGGTGGATTTCCTACCGGCGGAAGGACGAACTCCAAGCCATCCTCAAGGAGTTCGGGTTGAACACCCACGGCCAGGTGGACGAACTACGACCCCGGCTTGCATCGTTCATCGGAGGGTCCAGCCACAGTCCGGCGCTCCGGGAACGCCTTGCCGCATTGGAGGCCATCTACCCAGAGGCTCCCACATCAAAGGTAGTGACCAACCGGTCCACCTCACCGATGCCCGGCGCCGGAGACACCCTTCTCTCCGTGCCACCCCCAGAACACCGTCACACGAGCCCAGGACGTGGAGCCCAAGGCTCCCACCCCGCTGCCCAATCGCCATCCCAGCACATGTCCGCAGCCGCATTCGCCGAAAAGCTTCGGGATGGGGCGTCCTTTTCGATGGGCAAGCCGACCCCCTGCACTTCACGGAACGAGTCGAGGAAGGCGCTACGTCATACAGCGTACGGAACGGCGACATCCCATCCGGATTACTGACGGGCCGCGTCGAAGGCTGGTACCGAGCCTACCAGATGCACGCCGTGCCCTGGGAAACATTCAAGCGGGAATTCTTGGAATTTTTCCTCCCTCCACGGTACTACCAGCGCCTGGAGGATGCGATCAGGACCCGACACCAGCAAGGCGGCCCTTCAAGTTCTATGTGGGAGAATGTAGCGGGCAAATTACTCGTTCGAACAGGAGCTTGAAAGGACTTACGAGAATCTGCTACCGGAGTATCAACTCTTCATAAGGCGTCATGAATTCTCCTCGCTGGAAGGGTTGACGCAACTATCCACCGCTTTCGAAATTGCTCGAGACCGGGACCCAGTACGACAAGCAGAGCTTGAGGAGCAGCCCTCCACGCGACCCTCGCCGACGAGAGCCCATACGACCAGCGGCGACGCCTTTCGGCACATCGAATCCAGCGATTTCAAACCGGATGATTTCCCAAGAGGCCGAAACACCTGTCAACGTGGCCCGAGCCTGTAGCCGTTGCGCTGAGGTGGGACACTTCGTTCGGGAATGCGAGGGGCAGCTCTTCGCGCCAACCATCGACACGGGGGCCTCCAGAAGCTTTGTCAGCGAAGCGCTCGCCAACCGGCTCGACTCGGCTCGAAACATCAAAGAAGTTCGCACCCAAATATCCCTGGCGGACGGATCCCCGAAGGAAGTCACCAAGGCCCTGCACGCACAAGTGCGCCTGGACCAACAACATATCCGCATAACCCTCCTGGTCCTGCCAAAGATCTTGGACGAGGTGATCCTCGGGATTGACTTTCTCTGTGGCATCCGGGCAACCCTAATCTGCGGTCAGGTGTGCCTCCAGCTAGCTCCGCTAACCACACGAAGAGCCGAACCAGGCCCAGCCACCCGAGCGGCGCCCACAGCGGCGGTCGCTCACCTTTCGAACCCACTGACTCCTACCAGGCGGACAACAAGGACCAATGAGGTCACAACGGGTCCCATACCCGCTCCAAGGCAGCACATCACGTGGACTGCGGGACGGAACCCAGCCCCAGTTCCATCGGAACCCTCGCCACCACCGGTCCCTCCCGACACTACCACGGGAATCACGAAGGCCGAGGTCACCGTCAAGGAAGGCAAGTGCCGCCGTGGCCAAGAAAAGGAACCCTTTTCGGGGGTATCTCGCGGGTCAGGACCGCTTAGCCAGCACAACGGCAGGAACGTTCCCCGACGACCCGGATACGCCACGATTTTCCCCGAGAAGCCCGCAAAGAATCGGAAGGTACCAGCTACTCGCCCAGTCGGATACAGAGGACGCTCAGAGGCGCAATCCGTTCCGGAGGCGTTGCCCTCACGGACACCTGGCCACGGTCGCGGAATCCCCGCCGAAATCGCTAGTGTCTGAAGAACCTCTCGACGCAGTAAGCCTCCGGTTTCTTCAAGAGGAGCTTAGGCATTTCGACCAGCTGCAAGGACGGACGAATCGAGCCCTCTCGAAGAAGACAGGGGACATGCGGATGTGCGTTGACTATCGTCAACTCAACGCACACTCCATACCCGACGCGTACCCGCTTCCACGCATAAACCATATCCTGGAACGTCTACGGAATGCCCGGTTCATCTCCACGTTGGACTTTAAAAACGGGTATTGGCAGATTCCCATGGCGGAAAGCAGTCGAGAATGCACCGCATTCACTGTCCCCGGACGTGGACTCTTCCACTGGAAGGTCATGCCGTTTGGGCTCCACTCCGCCCCAGCGACAAGAGTTCTGGACAGCGTCATCGGCCCCGATATGGAGCCCCACGCCTTCGCCTATTTAGACGACATCATCGTCATCGGGGCAACGTGGGAGGACCATGCGCGCAATCTGAGGGAAGTCTTCCGGCGCCTTCGAGAAGCGAATCTACGCTTAAATCGGGGTAAGTGCAAGTTCTTCCAAAGAAGACTGGTGTATTTGGGTCACCTGATCAGCGAGGAAGGACATCAGGACAGACCCCGACAAAATAGCGGCAATCCAGGGGCTGCATCCCCCCAACTCGGAATCACATCCTGGTACAGACGTTTTGTCCCAGACTTTGCCTCCCTCGTACAACCGATGTCGCGACTCCTGAGGAAGGGAGTAAAGTGGACCTGGGAAGAACCCCAACAGCAGGCGTTTGATTCGCTTAAGGCACGACTGACGTCCGCTCCTGTGTTGGCCTGCCCAAACTTCGAGTATAAGTTCCAACTTCAGACGGACGCCAGACGCAAAGGACGGGTAATCGCCTACGTGAGCCGTCGACTCGAGCGGGCGGAGGAAAATTACTCGGCCACTGAAAAGGAGTGCCTCGCCATTGTGTGGGCCACCCGAAAGTTACGTTGCTACCTGGAGGGTTACAAGTTCGACGTCATCACGGATCACCTGGCCCTTAAATGATTGATCTCCATTAATAATCCCACGGGACGTATAGCACGGTGGGCACTGGAACTCCAGCAGTACCAGTTCGACGTACTCTACCGGTAGGGCAAATACAACGTGATCGCCGACGCCCTCTCCCGGTAACCGCTCGGAAGACTCCAGCTACTCGCAGAACTTAAGTGCCACTGCAAATGGGTACGAAAGATGCAGGAGCAGGTCCAAAAACGCCCCGAGAAATTTCAGGACTACTACCTAGATAATGGACAGCTCTATAGACACATAGGGCATCCCACGGACATCTGAGTAGGCAATCCCTGGAAGCTGTGCGTGTCGCGAGAACAGGGTCAACGCGTGCTGGGAGAATGCCACGACCATCCCTCCGCCGGGCACCTAGGAATCCGGAAGACACTCAGGAGGATCGCCCAGCGTTACTTCTGGCCTGGACTTCATCGGGACGTGGTACGGTACGTTACTAGCTGTCTGACCTGCCAACAGTACAAGGTTGGTCAGTGTAAACCAGCCGGCAAGATGCTCACTCGCCAGCCTACAGAGCCGTTCGCGCTCGTCGGAGCCGACTTCGTTGGACCCCATGCTCTTGGTTTTCATCGATGTATTCTCCAAGTGGGTAGAGCTCATCCCATTGAAGAAAGCCACCTCTGCACAACTGGAGTTCGGATTCCGAGAAAGGATCCTCTCTCGCTTTGGAGCCCCCAGAAGGTTGATTTGCGATAATGGCACGCAATTCACCAGCCGAAGCTTCAGGATGTTCTGCCGGAACAACGGCATTCAACTGGAATACACCGCGCCGTACTCTCCCCAACCGCACTATCAAGACCATGATAGCACAACATGTGGACCAGGATCACCGGACGTGGGACCAGCTACTGCCCGAGATCTCCCTCGCCATCAACACTAGCATCTCAGATAGCACGGGGTTTAGTCCGGCTTACCTAGTGCAAGGTCGGGAGCCTAGGTTGCCAGGTGCCCTCTTCAATGCGGTCGCACCCGACTTGCATGCCTCACCGTTGGACCCGACGGAGCGATCCAAAAGGCTTCAAGAAGCTTCTCAGAAACAAAGTCGACACTACAACCTGAGGCGACGTGAGTGGCGGCCCCAACTAGCCTCACAGGTGCTAGTCCGCCTTCACCATCTGTCCAAAGCCAGCGAGGGCTTTAACGCGAAACTTCCACCGAAGTACGCGGGCCCGTTTAAGGTGGTGAAATTTCTATCATCAAACGTCTTGCGGTAACAGCAGATAGACGGCCGGAAGAGGCGTACAGCTGGCATAGGCGATTTAAAAGAGTATCATCAGCGTGAAAAACAACCAGACGACTCTACAGAAGGCCCCAGAAGGAGCGATTCGCAACACGCACCTGATGACGTGCCCGGTACACCTCTGCAAGGGTATACATAAGTGGCGTACTCGCCAGCAAGCTACTTTTAAGCGGGGAAAATTGTATCGAATAGGCTAGTTAAAGATAGTTTGATCTTCGCACTCAGGCTAGGCAAGTTAGGAAACGTAGTACTAGGCTAACTATTTGGACACCTTTCAGAAAGACAACAGCGTGCAACAAATCATGTGGAGGGAGCGTACAGACCCGTCGACCATAGAGAAGGCTCTACGGCCAGCAATAGCGGAGAGTCCCAAGGCCGCGACTCGGTTTTGTCCACCCGCAGCCCGACTCCACCCCCGTTCAGCCCATGGCAAGGCATGAGGTCGCCCGAAGGACCCGCTGGTCGCACTCCATCGCACAACACCGACTCCGTGTCAACCGAGGTTCGGTCTCCTGACATCAGCATGGTGGTCAGCGGTGACGTTCCGGAAGTATTTGAGCCCCTACTCGGAGACGACGAGGAGGAGGAGCCAACCCCCCCCCCACGGTTGCACGCCTAGCGCGGCTACAAGTAGACGACGGAGACGAGCCCGGGGCATCGACCACCCACGTCCTGGTGGGCGCATGGCTGCAAGGTCAGGACCATCATGCTTTCCCTCCCGGACACCTACAACAATGCCTCTGGGAGGCCCACCGGAGTTCTCCAGCGACTCGGACGTCGACGGTCGATTTGGGAGGGACCGCCCGCAAGCTCAGGTCGAACGCGCCATAGCCGAAGCGAACCGGGCTTGGGACGGCTACGCTGGCGATATCGCACCAGCTCGAGCCTGAGAGTGGCCTCTGCTCTAGCCAGGGGGACAGCGACGACGAGGGAGAGGACGTGCTGGTCATCCACGCAAGGGAGGTCGACCCCGACTTGGCCGTACCCGAGGAGCAGGTTCCCGCTATTGCCGAGAACCCGCAGGACCAAACTCCACTCGGAACTCCAGCACGCTCCACCCCCCGTCCACACAGAGACGCTGCCAAATGGAGTCCCCGCGGACCCCCACCAACGCGGTACGTCCGCGCCTGGAGCTGTCGCCACCCGCACTGTCACCCGGCCTCGGACCCTCTCAGCGGGAAGCACCACCCACACCCGGCCGATCCATTCCCCATGCGGTCATGGACCTATTTCTAAGACCCTCGGCGCAGGCGCCGTCCCAAAGCGGAGACGAGGAGCTGGACCTGCAACTGTTCCTAACCGGCGGGTCCAGGAGGACCCATCGGAGGACCCAGTCAGGGGTGACGTCCACTGGATCGAGGCCCCAGCGGACTGGAGGGTCGACACTCCGGATCGCCGTCTCCCCCCCATCCTCGTCACGTCCATTCAGGCCCAGGATCGCCGACGCGTACGGTATCTACGCCACTTCGACGGGGCCAAATTCCGGATCAGCGTGACCGCACGAGGCGAAGTCTCCGTGACCCTCCGCCCGTCTCAATAACCACCCCGAAGTAAAGGGGGGTGTAAGGACGCTTAAAGGCGCCTCTCAAATCTTAACTTATCTCAGCCATTGGAGGCCAAATCTTACCTAATCTCAGCCATTGAAGGCCATATATTAAGTCACATACACTGAAGGACTGATTAGTTGTTAAATTTCTAAAATATATATATATATATATATAATATAAGACCTATAATATAAAACCTAAGTAATCCTAGTTTCAAATAGGCGCGCGCGAGGTCACCAGTATTGATCAGCAAGATCAGTCCGCTGGCTAGTCGGGGCGAATGGCCAACAGTATCGATAAGTTATCGCAAAACACCCGTGAATAAGCGCGCGGGCTGTTAAGCGCAAAGCGTGCGATTAAGGACAAGCTTAGTGCTGTTAATAATAAAACGCGTCCTGTAAAAGGAAAAATCGTGTCGACGTGGAACCGCGATCAACGGAGATCGGCCTCATTCTTTTCCGGCAGCCAAGCAGCTCAGACCACAAGGACCACACCAGCAGCAGAGACTCCCGCGGACGGCAACGCCATATCAAACATAAAGTTGTGAAATTCAAACCCCAAGCCTGGCTACTAAAATTTAGTGAACTTCGCGGAGTGTTTTCCGGGTAGCCTAGGTTACCGTATTGCGTCTCCGAGGTTTATTATCTCTACGCAACGCGGATACCAAAACTACCCACGTGCTATTCCAGGTCGGCTAGGTTACCGTATTGCGTTTCCGAGGTTTATTATCTCTACGCAACGCGGATACCAAAACTACCCACGTGCTACTCCAGGGCGGCCCCGTTTTCGTGATGCGTTTCAGAGGTTTATTTTCTCTACGCAATACGAACGCTTACCAGATTAGAGAAAAGCGCGGGAAACTATCGCCGGCTTTTTCTGCTCACGCTCAGGTTAGAGAGAGGCTAATAAGATTTAGTATATTTTGCGGAGGGGCTTTCGGGTCAGTGAGGCTTCTGTGTTGCGCTTTCCGAGGTTTATTTTCTCTGCGCAACACGGACGCCAAAGCTGCCCGCGTGCATATTCGCGTCGGACAAGTTCCCGTATTGCGCTTCCGAGGCTTTCTCTGTGCAATACGGACGCTTGCCGGACCGGGAAAGCTATCGCCGATCGCCCACGCTCAGGCCTAGTCGAAAAATCCCTCTCGAGTTAATTTGTGGCGGCCCCGTTTTCGTGTTGCGTTTCCCAGGTTCGTTTTCTCTACGCAACACGGACAAAGAGGCTGTACGCGTACTCGTCCGCGTCAGACAAGGACCCGTATTGTACTTCCGAGGCTTACTCTGTGCAATACGAACGCTTGCCAGACCGGAAAAGCTACCCGTGTGCTAATTGGTGTCGGCCAGTTGACGTTACGCCTCCGAGCGATCTACGATACGTAGAGGTGGAGACCCAGACCACGTGATCCCGTAAACAAAATCCCGGCGGCAACTCCCAGTCCCGTTTCGTCTCCTCTGTTTCTACAAATTTAACTGTAGAGGACTCAGGCCGGACTGAAGCCTATCCCAGCCTAAGAAAAGTCCTTACACTCTTATGACAAGGATTACTGGCTATGTTTATACAACCCTGGTTATCTTCAAATATTTTTATTGGGCCATTAAATTTAATATTAATGCTTTCTTTAAACTACTTAAGGCATAAATTAGAGTCAAACATTTTAAAAAGATAATCAGTTGTACTTTTTCTGACATTCTGATGAGCTTCATATTAATATTTCCTTTAAGATATCTTAAAACCCTTTTTAAGCTGTTCCATAGTTCTATATAATTTAAAATTTAAAAAAAAATTTTTTTTTTTTTTTTTTAAAAATTTTTATTTATGGAAAGAATTTTTTTTTTATAATATTTTTTTTTTTTTTTTTTTTTTAATTATTTATGTTTTTTTATTTTTTTTTTTTTTTTTTTTTTTTTTTTTTTTTTTTTTTTTTTTTTTTTTTTTTTTTTTTTTTTTTTTTTAGGTTTTTTTTTTTTTAAAATTTAAAAAATTTAAGATTTTTTTTTTTTTTTTTTTTTTTTTTTTTTTTTTTTATTAGAATTTTTTTTTTTTAATTTTATAAAATTTTTTTTATTTTTAAAAATTTAATTTTTTTTTATATTTTTTTTTTTTTTTTTTTTTTTTTTTATTAATTTTTTTTTTTTTTTTTTTTAAATATTTTTTTTATATTTATTTTTTTTTTTTTTTTAAATTTTTTTTTAATTTTTTTTTTTGTTTTATTTTTTTTTTTCCCCCCCCCCCCTCCCCTTCCTTTCGTAAGGGGGGTGTGTTATTTTGGGCCCCCCACTATAGTGTTTTTCTTTTTTTTTATTAGTGCTATTTAGAATATTGATGGCAGTAGCTATAACCGGACGTGTACAAATTATTATGTACATTATACTAACAATTAAATTGCGACCAGGATCATCGTAAATGTTGTCTAAATTTAACATTTCATAATCTAGAGTACTTGGAAGTGGAGTATTTACAGATTTTTTTTACCTATTCTTTTTTATTATACCCTTGAAAAGGGTATTATCATTTTGGTCAAAAGTGTGCAACGCAGTGAAGGAGACATCTCCGACACTATAAAGTATATATATTCTTGATCCAGATCGCCTCCTGAGTTGATATAAGCATGTCCGTCTGCCCGTCTGCCCGTCTGTCTGTTTCTACTCAAACTAGTCTCTCAGTTTGCACACACCTTTATTTCCTTTGCACGCAGTATATAAGTCAGAACGACCGGGATCGACCGACTATATCCTATAGCTGCCATACAACTGATTGATCGGAAATACCATAACTTTGGTGATTGTAAAGTTAGGAAGTTGGGAATTTCTATGGGCTTTATTTTTGGCCAATCAATTCGACCTACCAAATTTCATAAGGATCGGCCGACTACATCCTATAGTCGACAAATAACTGATTGCTTGGAAATGCCATAACTTTGGTGCTTATACCCGTTACTCGTAGAGTAAAAGGGTATATTGTATTCGTGCAAAAGTATGTAACTGGTTTTATATAATTGTAATTGGTTTAATTCGTTGTTAGTCTGAATGGTTTATCTACCGCAACTGGATGTAGATTTAGTTGAAGGAGTACAGGCTTAATGTTTTAGATTTTCTTCTTGTTTATTTACACAAAAAGTACGAAGTTCATCGCACTAAGCGTCTTTTCGCCCACTGTGTGTTGTTGTTTAGAGCTTGCACTGCTTTTATTTTAAATTTTCGTTGACGATAAGAAGACAGGAAAAACACGTCTGCACTCGCCGACGTCGCATTCGAAAACGAATTAATAACTAGAAATAATTTCTACAAAGAAAAGCTAAGATTAGAGGACAATGAACCCGGGTATATACAAAATTACAGAAATCCTCATAGTAAGAGAAATACAGGTACAGGTACAAAGGTTAATCGACAAAAAAATAGGTGAACCGTCTGTATCCCCATAAAATAGCCCACTTTTGTTGGTTCCGAAGAAATCTTTTCCCGGTTCTGACAAGAAGAAATGACGATTAGTTATTGACTATCGTCAGATTAATTCGGACGTTGATGCACTATGATCAGCGCAAACAAGTGGCCCTTACGACACCAAGCAGTGCTTGTTACGCGCGGAGCCTAATAGGCGTAAAAACGAGATCGCGAGAAGTTAAAAGCACAATGTAGAAGCGGACAGACTAAGATTACAAATACGTACGAAACTAATACTAATACTAATTTTGTGCTAGGTAAGATAAAATTAATGATTTTAGGCTTGGCAAAGAGTCGGTAGTAGAAATAATGTGGTATAGTTTATTATAGTCGTTACACAGTACTCTAAACGGTTCATGCATATCAAAGTTAGATCTACAAATATTTAATGTAACAGGAATATAGTTCCTGGTAATTCTATTAGGCACGGAGAAGCTTATGCGACCCAGTAACTCGGGACTCTCCACATCCCCGTGAATAAGTTTATAGATAAAAGTTGTGCCAAGCATCGTTCTACGGTTTACTAAGGATGGTAGATTAATTAGGAGAAGTCTAATAGAGTAGGATGGTAAAATAAGGCTTGCATTCCAGTTAAGGCCCCGTAGAGCAAATAATAAAAAGTTCTTTTGCACAGACTCTATCCGGTCTATATGTACACCATACTGAGGACTCCAAACTGCAGAACAGTACTCCAGGATTGGACGGACTAGTGAAATGAAGAGAGTCTTTGTAACATAGGGATCATCGAATTCCTTTGACCACCTTTTAATAAATCCAAGTACTCCCCTGGCTTTATTCACCATAGACGTAATATGGTCACAAAACTTAAGTTTAGGGTCAAGGAGGACGCCAAGGTCATCAACATGCGTAATTCTAGACAACGCGCAACCACCCAGCGTATACGTTGCATATTGTGGGTTCACCCGAAAAAATGTCATTACTTTGCACTTAGCGCTATTTAAATCCAAAAGATTTTCACAACACCATGTTTGAAAAGCGTTTAGGTCAGATTGTAAGTCTGAACTGCTAGAAATTTCGTTATATTGCAGGCATAACTTAACGTCATCTGCGTACATAAGGACACGCGACTTTGTCAAGACTAGAGGGAGATCGTTTATAAATAAAGTAAAAAGAAGTGGGCCAAGGTGGCTTCCTTGTGGGACGCCTGAAGTAACTCGGATCAAATCAGAGATCGAGTTTTTAAAGAGGACTCGTTGAGTCCTACCACTCAGATAACTTGAGATCCATGTTAGAAGATCACATGGAAACCCTAATAAGTCTAGCTTTAATACAAGTAGCGAGTGATTTACTGAATCAAACGCTTTACTAAAGTCAGTGTAAACTACGTCAGTCTGCATGTTCTTTCTAAAGCCATTTATTACAAAAGACGTTAGCTCCAAGAGGTTTGTCGTCGTAGATCTTCGCCTTATAAATCCATGTTGACATGGAGATATAATCGATCTACAAAGATGTTGCAAATGGGGTGTAATAGTGTTTTCAAAAGCTTTGGGATGGCGGATAATTTGGATATGCCTCTGTAATTACTTGTATTGCATTTATTTCCTTTCTTATGAAGGGGAATGACAAATGACTCCTTCCAAATAAGTGGGAAATGAGATGTTATTAAAGACAAGGTAAACAATTTGTACAGAGGTCTACACAGAGTTTCAGCACAGTACCTCAGCACGCAGCCTGGAACTCCGTCCGGACCCGGTGAATAGACAGGCTTAACTTTATGAAGATCCAAAAGAAGGGAGCTTTCGCTTAACCTCGGACAAAAAATCAAGTTCGACTTGGGTATGGCATTTGAATAAGACGGATTTGGACGGGATGAAACAGAATATGTTGCCTGGAAAAACTGGGCAAATAGATCGGCAATTGCCTGATCAGAATTTGCCGTAGAGTTTTCGAATGATAGTGATGCAGGGTAACAGGCTGATTTACGCTTAGTGTTAACAAAATTATAAAACTGTTTTGGATCTTGTGAAAATTGGACCCTACAACGAGTCAAATAGCTTTTATAACACCGGGCGTTAAGCACGATAAAATTTGACCGAGCCCTTAGGTACCGAGAGAAGGCAGATTCTGAACCGCACATTTTAAATTTATTGAAAAGTCTGGACTTTATATTTTTAGGTGTGACAACTCTTTATTAAACCATGGAGGTTTATTTGAAATTGACGGATAGTATAACGGAACACACAGATAAAAGAAGGAATTCAATGCATTATAAAAGATATTAACGGCCTTAGCCACGTTAGTGCATGAATAAAATTCGGACCAGTCATAGCCGGATATAAAAGTATTTAAAAGATGAAAGTTTGCCTTACGAAAGCAGCGGATTCGTTTAACCGACTTTTCGGATTTTTTATTCAGCTCTGTTCTTGCGTCTACAGTCAGCTCTAGAGTTGGATGATAAGGATCTTCTGGTTGTGTAATTGGTGACGTTCTTGATAGGCAAACGCCTTCTGAATTTGAAACAAAACACAAGTCCAGTAAACGTCCTAAGGAGTTCTTAACATGGTTCACTTGGGATAGCGCAATGTCAAGCAAGCCGTCAATAAAGTCATGCTGCGCTAAAGGAAGTAAAATATTAGAGTTTTCGTCAGGGGACCATGTCGCACTAGGTATATTAAAATCACCTAATACAATTAACTGATCTCGATCCGACAGTTTTTTGGAAATGGACTGAATAACGGAAAGGTGATTTGCGTAAATAGGGAACTCAGATGATGGTGGGATATATGAACAAGTAATATATACAAAACTACCGGGAAACGATAATTTTATACCTAGGAATTCGATGTCATAAAATTCTTCGAAAGTTAGTAATTCAGACGAAAAGGTGGAGTCGACAGCAATCAGGACTCCACCTCCCCGTCTGGACTGACGATCAAGCCTATAAATTGTGTACTTACCCGGGAGAATTTCGGAGCTAAGAATATCCGGCCTTAACCAGGTCTCTGTACATACCATAATATTATATGGGAAAGAAAAACTATCCGAATACAATTTAGTCAGCTTACTAAGTAAGCTTCTTGTATTCTGATAGCAAAGAAGAAGAAAAGAGTAGGCTAGTTTTTTGGGACAGAAGAGGATGTGGAGGGCGCTGGGGATGGTTCTTTAATGGTGTTTTCCAATTACCCTGAACTATTCTTTTTCTCTTAGCTTCGTACTCTTTTACAAATATGCCCTCGGGCCAGAAACTGGTGGAACACACAGATGCAAAAAGAGCACAAGGAATACCAATCTTAAATGATGATACTTTCCTAGCATAAGAAAATTTAAATTGTTCGACCTTCAAATCATCAACTTGGATTTTGTTACGGATATAAGCCGTAATATCCAATGATGAGAGGTCTGGGACGAGCCGTGAAACAAATACATGTTTTAGCTGGGGCACCCGAACACAAGTAACCGTTTTTGGTACAACACATGCAACCCTTTTTGGTACTCAGAATTTGTATCTGTACTACCAGTATCGGCCGGTAATCCGGACGTTAAGTCTACATGAGGTGTTGGGGTCACTACTTTATTTTGATCGGACAGAGCGGAAGTACCTAGCGGAGCCACATCGATTCCAGCAACTTCGGATACCGAATCACTTTTTGCCCCCGATCTTAGTACCATTTGAGTGGCGCCTAAGATTGGCAGCTGAGCTGGAGTCGAATCGCGGGCAGCAGGTTGCACAGCACCTGCCGTAGAATGCCCACCGACCGCGACTTTTTTGCGCTTTGGGGAATCGGGCTCAGCTAGCATGCGGCTAGTGAGCTGAGATTCAAGCGCCACGAGCAGGTCCGTATTTTTACGGCAGTTCCGGATTAATTCCGTAACACTGCTTTTTGTGAGCCGCCTAATAGTTATTGCCTGGTTCTCGTATACAATGCATTCATCGCAGTAGTAGCGTAGGCCACTCCTCTTATCGATGGCATCACGAACCAGGCCAGAATAGCCAAGACACTTTGCGTGATAAATTTTATCACATGTATGGCAGGGAATTCTTTGCTGTCCCGCCGAGATAACTTTCTTGCAATTTTTTAATGAACAGAAAGCCATTTTCGCTGACCACGGACCACTGTGCACTATAGCGGACAAAAAAATCGAAAGCGCTCAAGAACTTTTAATGAGAGATCAAGCAGAGCGACAGAGCGGGAGCGAAACACCGAATAACTTTGATGTTAGGCACCACGAAACGATATAGAAACGAAAAGAGAGAGAGCGGGATTATTAACCGATTAACTCCGGTATAAAAACCTCAGAGAGATTTGACCGTTGGAGTGCGTGCCGTTCCAACAGCGCTCAACGACGAAGAGAAAGACTGAAAAGAGGGGCAATAGAAAACAATAACAACAAACCAGCACCGAATTATATTATGATAAAAACTTTTTATTTTCTAAACACATGTTAATCACGATGCACTCGCGAAGCGTAGAAACGTTAAACAGATTTAATAAGAAAACAGGTTTCAATAAGAAAATGAAAATTCGGAGCGCAAAACAAAAACAAGACCGTTCACTGTGAAGACGCACAACGAACGAATTAATAATAACTGTTGTCGGATAAATTTCCTAGAATTAATGATATTTCAGATAAACTAGGAAGATCGAAATACTTTCTTATGTCTGGTTTCCATCAAATTGAACTCGAAAAAGTTCGAACAAAAAAGTTCGCTTCACGCGACTACCATTGGGCTTTAAAATAGCGCCAAATTAATTCCAAAAAATGATGACTATTGCATTCTCCGGACTAGAACATTCGCAAGCTTTCCTTTACATGGACGACTTCATAGTAATCGGTTGTTCTGAAAATCAGATGCTTAAAAAATTGACTGATGTTTTTGAGAAATGTAGAACATTCACTCTTAAATTACATCCTAAAAAATGTTAATTTTTCATGCATGAAGTTACAAATGAACAGACAGAGGAATCTTGCCAGACGACAAAAAATATAACATCATCAATAATTACCCAGTCCCACATGATGACACAACGCAACAATTCGACTCCCAATTGTGGTTCGCCCAAGTGGAACGATCATTTCGTCTGCCCGGCGTCAACAACGATGACGACAAATTTGACTACATCATCGTAAATTTGGAACCAGACGTTGTTGTGACTGTAGAGGATTTAGTTACTCACCCGCCAGCGGCTAGCAAGTACTATGAAGTCCCGTTTGCTCGATAAGTTTGCAGAGTCAGCCGAATTAAGTTACGCCCCCTACTTCAAGGAGGAGGCACTGCCTCCTTCGCAAATTCTGGCTCATATGCGTCGTCTGGCTCCTGAGTCAAGCAGTGAGTTAATAATCCGGATAAAAAATCAATTCGGCTGCGTGCAGACGTGTTTTTATTAACGCTCCGGAAAAACAATTAGCCAATCAGTCGAAAATGTTCGAAAAAATTAATAAGCGCGAGGTTTTGCGTTTCGCGATGAGAATCCCATATCGTAAGCTAAAGTTTTAATTAATTAAATAATTAATCTTTACGCACTAATTATTAACAAATGAGTAAGAACGTGGATCAGCGCACTCAACGAAAAAAACAACAAGACGAAGCCCGTGAAAAAATTCAAAGAGAACAAGACAAACGTCGTCTCTCTTTGGCCCGTAACAACGCCTATTTTACGGTGACGAGTAATACTCTAGAACCGAAAGTGCTTGAAGGCGCAAGTTTACTGACCGCCGAAAACCAGAGAGCTAACTCTTGCTCTCCCGCCCTGCTCTTCACCGCTCGAACGCCATGGAGTGAGCAATGCAAGACTCCAACAGAGTTTCTGCCGCCTAGCGCAACAACAACAGAAACTACTACGACTACTACAACGGTCTCTGTCGCCAACAATGCAATAACGACTCCACCCTCTTCTTGTGCTGCGGGTAAAGCAACAACACAACCAAGTGCAAAAATCGGTGCAAACGGCAAAAACAACGCTACGGTAGAAGAAATGACAATTCTGCAAGCGGGTTCGACCATGCAGACAGGCATGGATCGCTACATTAATATCTCCAAGCGCAAGCTAACATCCCTAAAAAACTCGGTCGGCAATAAGCCCAAAATAAATCGTTCCAACAAAGGCCCTGTAAATCCCGGGCCATTAGATGAAAATAGATTTTCCATTCTGGCGGAGCCTGAAACAGAGTCTGAACAATTAGCCCCAAGGAAACTAAAGCCCCCACCTATTTTTATTCGGGAGAAGATCTCGAATGCCCTAGTCAACAAAATAGTTGAGCTTGTCGGAAAAGATAACTTTCATGTTATTCCGCTTATGAAAGGGAATATAAGCGAAACTAAACTCCAAACCAAAACCGAAGACGATTTCCGAGCAGTGTCGAAGTACTTAAACGATGCCAAAAAGAATTACTACACGTACCAGCTGAAAAGTTGCAAAGGTTTGCAAGTTGTGCTTAAGGGAATAGAACCCGATGTGACCCCCTGCGAAATTACAGAGGCCTTACAAGAAAACTGTTTTAGCGCAAAAAATGTTATAAACATTATGAACAAAAACAAGAAGCCGCAACCACTCTTCAAGGTCGAGCTGGAGCCAGACAGCAGAACTTTGAAAAAAAAACGCAGTGCACCCGATCTACAAGTTGCAGTACCTTCTGCACCGTAGGATCACAGTGGAAGAGCCGCACAAACGGACCGGGCCAGTGCAATGCACAAACTGCCAGGAATACGGTCATACCAGGGCTTACTGCACCCTCAGGTCAGTATGTGTAGCTTGTGGAAACTGCCACGGCTCCGAACCCTGCCCTGCCAACAAGGAAGACTCTCTCACTTAAAAGTGTGTAAACTGCCAAGGAAACCACACAGCTAACTACAGAGGCTGTCCAGTCTACAAGGCGATGAAAAGTCGGATGCAACGAGCAACAACGGCACGCTCCCTGAACACACAAAACACTTACATGAGATCACAAACGACACCGGAAGTTTTCTTCGCAAAAGCAGCCAGATCATCATTTGGCCCTTCAATTACCACCAACGGAATTTCTTACGCCAGTGCTCTAAGATCAGGCACAGCTCACATAGAGCCGAAAATTGATAACATCCAGCAGGCCATGGGACAGCCACAAAGTAACATGGAATCTATGATGATTACTTTGCAACAAAATATGATGGAACTTATGTCCTTCATGAAAACCACCATGCAAACCCTTATGCAAAACCAAAATATCTTACTACAAATGCTTGCAGCTCAGCAGTCCAAATAAACCATGCCCAGCCTTCGAATAACTCTGTGGAACGCCAACGGTGTTTCACGGCATAAACCTGAAATAACTCAATTTCTGAACGAAAACCACATCGACGTTATGTTGCTGGCAGAAACGCATCTCACCAGCAAATATAACTTTCAAATACGAGGATACACGTTCTATGGCACCGATCATCCAGATGGTAAAGCGCATGGCGGAACTGGAATCTTAATAAGAGACCGCGTCAAACACCACTTTCACCAACGGTTTGCTAAAAATCATCTGCAAGCTACATCGATAAAATTACAGTTGGGCAACTGCAACCTTGCCATTGCCGCTGTCTACTGCCCACCACGCTTTACAGTCTCCGAAGACCAATTCATGGACTTCTACAATTCGCTTGGAGAGCGATTCATAGCAGCAGGAGATTACAACGCCAAGCACACGCACTGGGGATCCCGCCTTTTGACCCCCAAAGGAAGGCAACTATATAATGCACTCATTAAAACAAGCAACAAACTGGACTACGTTTCACCAGGCAGCCCTACATACTGGCCTACAGATCCTAGAAAACTACCTGATTTAATTGATTTTGCTGTGACAAAAAACATCCCTCGCAATCTAATATCTGCAAAATCGCTTTTGGATCTATCATCGGACCACTCACCAGTGCTAATAACTCTTCTTCAAAGCCCGGAATTAAGCGAGCACCCTCGCAGGCTGACGTCGCATCGAACCAGCTGGCTGAAGTTCAAAAAGTACGTAAGTTCCCACATTGAACTAACTCCACAGCTCAACATCAAGGAGGACATCGACTGCTACGCCGATGCACTGGAGTCTGTACTCGTCGCAGCTGCCAAACTCTCAACACCGCAAGGGAGGGATGGGCACACACACCAACACAAAACTAACCATGAAATCGAACAGCTTGTTCTGGAGAAAAGACGTTTGAGACGTACTTGGCAAACCAGCAGATCGCCATCCTCAAAACAAAGTCTTAAAGAAGCTGGTCGCAGACTTACCAGGGCTCTAAGGAAAGAAGAAGAAAAAGCACAACGCCAGTACATTGAGAAACTTTCACCCACCAGCACTAAGCATCCCTTGTGGAGGGCCCACCCAAATCTAAGTGCGCCGGCCGAAACAGTAATCCCCATAAGATACTATTCAGGCAGCTGGGCCAGAAGCGACAAAGACAGAGCTTGTACTTTTGCTTTACACCTTCGAAATGTTTTTCAGCCAAACCCTGCAACTAATTCATTCGCACTACCGTCACCGTCAATTCGAATTGAATCTGAGACGGAGCCAATTCTGTTTCAACCAAATGAAATTGCAAAAGTAATCAGCGAGCAATTGAAACCAAAAAAGGCCCCAGGCGGTGATCAAATAACTCCCAAAATGTTAATCGAACTTCCAAACTGTGCAGTTGAGGTTATTTGTGAACTCTTCAACGGGATTACACGACTTGGCTATTTCCCAAAAAAATGGAAAAAATCGGTAATCATAATAATCCCAAAGCCAGGGAAAGATCACACAATACCAGCATATATTTCATCTTGGTTTACAAATTCAAATCAAAACAATTATAAAATTAATTATCATTAAACATAACATTCAAAACAAGTGTCCTAAAAAACTTTCTTGTTTCTGTCCCCACCCTTAAAATTCAATCGTCGGTAGGGTATGCAGGCACCATCCACTCGCAGAACAACAACCAAAGCTGATTTGGTTTGAAGTTTCTGAACCACTTAAAAGCAGTTTTTTTTGACACCGACTGCAATATGCCCTGTTTGTATCTCAGTAGATTGATTTCTATTAATTGGAATACATACATATATGCAAAACATTTTTTTGCTACCACTGATTTGAATTTGTAAACCAAGATGAAATATATGCTGAAATATTAAAAAATGTACTATAACATATAATATTCTTATTTTATCATTAACCCAATAGTGAATACGCCCATATTGTTAGGGTACCAAGTCTGAAAAGTAGCAAAAGACAAAATATTCTTGCTGCATCGAAATGAAATGATCGCGCACATGCACCCCTGTATGAGAATGCATGAACACGCATACATACAAAGCCCAATTCAAGCGCAGGCCAACCTTCTTCAAAATGCGCGTCTCTGCGACTGAACGACCGAACTCGAGCGCGAGCGTCAAAATAAGAATTAGAACGAGAGCGAAAAAACCCGAAGGCACACGAAGTGTCGGGGCCTGCCGATTACAGCACTGGGGCCCCCCGATTGAAAAATTTTGTGACCAAATTCGTTATATGAAATGACCAGTCTATATGTTGTATGGTTAGTGATTATACTAACAATTAAATTGCGACCAGGATCATCGTAAACTTTGTCTAAATTTAACATTTCATAATCTAGAGTACTTGGAAGTGGAGTATTTACAGATTTTTTTTACCTATTTTTTTTATTATACCCTTGCAAAGGGTATTATCATTTTGGTCAAAAGTGTGCAACACAGTGAAGGAGACATCTCCGACACTATAAAGTATATATATTCTTGATCCAGATCGCCTCCTGAGGAACGGCCGGAAATGACTTAACTTTGGTGTCTTTAAGGATCGGCCGATTATACCCTATAGGTGCCATATTACCAAAACATCGGAAATACCATAACTTTGGTGTTATGTTAAAGTTAGGAAGTTGGGATTTTTAATGGGTAATTTTTTTGGCCAATCAATCCGACCTACCAAATTTCATAAGGAGCGTCCAACTATATCCCATAGCTGCCATATAACTGAACGATTGAAAAGAATGCATCATATGAATAATTTTGGAGAATATAATTTTCATAATATTCTGCAAGGGTATATCAACTTCGGCTCCGCCCGAAGTTAGCTTTTCTTTCTTGTTTAATTCATGAGCAGAAAGCTCGACTTTAATAGCTTCTTCCAATAAAGATAGGTATCTTTTATATTTTGTACTTTATCAAATAAACAAGGGACTTCATTAAAAACAGTGTGTCATTATAAAATTATTTAAATTTATTTCATTTTCATTTTGGTATATGCTTAGTTTAATTTGTAATCTATCGCTTCTTCTAGTTACATCAATAGTAACTTTAGTGTGTTGACATTTTAGGTAGCTTAACTTCCTTACTCTTATTTAGGAAACTATCTTTATCGCTATCCTTACATTCGTTCAGAATTTCTTGTTCACAACATTCCATACACTTATTCTGGAACACATTCCTTACTTTCATTCAGGAGGTTACTTTCCTTACTCTCTTTCGGGAATATATTATTTTTATTGTCCTTACTATCATTCAGGGCTTCGCTTTTACCAACTCTAGAGTTAACCATATTTGTCTCATCCGCAACCATGAATTTCTCATTTTCAGTTTCCCATTACTTAAAACCATTTGGTTCGTACCCACCAAATATGTTTTTAAGCTAGTTTTTATCAAATTTACGTTTTCTTATTTTATTGTGTACATACACGGTCGAACTAAATATTTAAAAATTTTTTTAAATCGGCTTTCTATTATTCTACATCTTGTAAGGCGTTGTTGGAAGATCTCCAAGTGCCATACCTGGAATTATGTTTATAATATATGTTGCCCTCAACACAGCCTCACCCCAAAATGATTTGTCTAGTTATGCACAATTTACCATTGCTCGAGCTTTTTCAGTTTCTGTTCTGATCATTCGCTATGAAACTCCATTTAACTGTTGAGTATTTTGCCAAAATATCTGACTTATGTTTTATTAGGAAAGTGGCACAATAATTAGTAAATTATACCACAGACATCAGAATGAATAACAAAAAGAAGTATATTTATGCTCTTGTTTTCCATTCAAACTACTATTAAGGAGACAATTATTACTAAATTAATTATTTTTTTTTATGACTAACATTTTTCCTTTACTTATATGCCCCAGTCTCTCATGGCATAATTTATATTTTTTTTCGTATTTAGTATATAAAAGCTTTAAATTTAATAACTGGAACATTGTACGCACCTGAGTTTTCAAAAATAGTTTTTTCTTTTTTCGTAAATTTCACACCCTTTGTCAAAGATGACAGTCACTCCAGCCTCTTGTAGCCTTTTTACGGAAATCAGATTTTCTGAAACTTCTCTGAAAAATAGTACGTCTTCCAGCGTTATCTGATATTTATTTTCCAGGCGAACGACTCCACGCTTTGTTGCAAAAATATACTGGCTATAGCAATCTTGATGGGAGTTTCCAGGTCAGCATATTTTTCAAAGAATGTCCCAACGTTTTTGAGGTGGTCGGTAGCACCCGAGTCAAGAATAAATTCATGTTTCCGTTTAACTTATTATTATTTTATTAACACTCTTAAGCATGAAGGCGAACCCTGTCTTGGTTGTTGCAGTGTGGACTTGTTTATTATTTTCTTTATTATTTTCATTATTTATTTGTTTTTATAAACGTAACAATCCTTTTTCATGTGTCCTAGCTTTCCACAATGGTGACATTTTATGTAGTTCAGTTTTTTTATATTATATGGCGTTATATTTTCATTCAAAAGGGTCTCAATATTTAGGAAGCAAATTAGAAATTTTATCCATTTCGTCTAATTTAGCACCCGACGCCAACAGTTCGCCAACCAATTCATCAAAAATAACAAAATGAAATAACAAAAATCGTTTGCGTACAGATAACTGTGAAGCAAGACTTTTTCGCTCATACGCGGAATCCAGACTTTTGAGAATTTCGCGTGCTGTGTTGTTGCTTGTTGCGAAACACAAGAAGGAGTCACTGAAACGTTCTGTCGGTGTAATTTACGAAATCCTCTCTGACTTAATACAATTTTCTTCTAAGTCGTCAGGAATCACTTTTAAGGGGACCCACTTTTAGTTCCCATATGAACAATAGGGTGAAATCGGTTTAAATTTAATGTTTTTCAGGATATTTCGCGCAGTATATGAGCTATTGATATGAATCTTTCCAAATCATCATACCTTCATCAGGGTAAAAGCGCGTGCCGATCGGACTTCTATATCCTATAGCTCCCATAGGAACAATACGGTGAAATCGGTTAAGATTTTATATTTTTCAGGATATTTCGCGCAGTATATAAGCTATTGACATGAATCATTCCAAATCTTATTTTTTATGCATACCTTGATCAGGGTAAAAGCGCGTGCCGATCTTATAGCTTCCGTAGGAAAAATTGTTAAAGACGATCAGACGTCTATATCCTAAAGCTCCCATAGGAATAATAGGGTGAAATCGGTCTAAATTTGATGTTTTTCAGGATATTTCTCGCGGTGTAAAATGTATTGACATCAATTTTTCAAAGTTTTATTTATTTACGCATACTGTAGGGACAAGAGCGTTTTCTTGCCGGGGTGTGATTTGGGCGGTGTGATTTAGCGAAATTGATTAATAAAAAACTCGAGTTGCGAATTGTGTTTGTTCTAGGCGATCGTATTTTTAGTAATGACCATTTTCGTGTCGGCGCAGCGGCTAATAGAAGAATAGTGAATGGTGAATAAAAATGCAAGAATGGTGAATACAAATGCAAGAATGGTACGCGCGAGATTTAAATACATTTCATCTAGTTTATCAGAATTAATTGTATAAGTTTTAATAGAAAGTTTTGCGTTGATCCAACATCCCGGCCCCATTGAAATTACGCTCGTGAATTTCAACAGACAGGTAATAGTGCCAGCTTATGTATAGGACGCCTGATGATGCCCTTGGATGTGCGAACGTCAGCCACTCTAACTCGACGATCCTTGCCTGACGTAGTAGCTTCGACTCGACCCATTATCCAGCGTTGTGGAGGCACGTTGTCTTCATGAACGATGACCATGCTTCCAATGGCTACGTTGTCCATTACCTTGTTCCAGCTCGATCGCATCTGCAGCTCTACTACGTACTCATGGACCCATCGCTGCCAAAAATGTTGTCGATGGTTCCGACTTCAGTCGGGTCTTCAGGCAACGCACGTAACGAGTTTCCTACGAGGAAGTGGCCCGGAGTGAGGGCCTCCAAGTCGTTAGGATCGGATGATAGTGGCTATATTGGTCGCGAATTCAGGATCGCTTCGATGTCGATGAGGACCGTGCTGAGTTCTTCGAAGGTTAGGCGCGCGTTTATGATAGAACGATTTAAAAGTCCCTTCGCACTCTTCACGGCGGCCTCCCACAGTCCTCCGAAGTGTGGAGCCCTGGGGGGTATAAATCGAAAGTTTATAAATTCGTTTGAGCCAAAGGATGTAATAGCTGATGTAATTTCGGTTTTAAACAAAAATTCACGGAGAGCCTTCAATTTGTTACAAGCCCCAACAAAATTTGTGGCATTGTCACAAAATATATCGGTTGGTAGTCTGCGTCTCCCAATCATGCGTTTTAAGGCCGCTATAAATGCCTCCGTTGAAAGGTCCGAAACCAATTCGATATGGACGACCTTTGATGCAAAGCATACGAATATGCATATATAACCCTTTGTTGGGCCCTTTCCTCTTATACGCATGTATATGGTGACTGGTCCATCGAAGTCAACACCGCATCGTGCAAATGGTCTTGAGACTGTTAGACGCTCCACCGGAAGATTTCCCATGATTTGTCGCTGCAGCTGTGGCTTATAACGCACGCAATGTATGCACGATCTAACAACGCGTCTGGCTGCATCTCGAGCATTTACAATCCAAAAACGAAGTCGAATGATAACCACTAAAGCCTTCGGACCCGCGTGATAATTTCGGATGTGAAGATGTTTGATGTAGCGCTGAACGAACTCGTCTTTGCTGCTGAGCAAGATTGGGTGTACTTGAGATTCTGGGAGATTCGATTGTTGTAGCCTTCCACCGACCTTTATTAGCGGAAATCCATTTATGGTGTCTAGAAAAGGGGTTAAAAACTTTAGTTGCGTACGAACTTCTTCACTTCTTTGTAAAGATCGAAGCTCCTGAGGAAATGACTGCCCTTGTAGATTCCAAATAATGCAGTGGAATGCTCGATTTAGCTCTGGTGGCGTCGGAGAAGTTGTATCAAATGACGCTATTTTTCGTGATCTATTTACTAACCGAAGCATCCACGCTACGATACGAAGGCAACGAAGATGAGAGCTAGTGTTTGCGACTAAGTTGAGCAAGGGATTGTTATGTATTTGTGCGACGAATGCTGCTTTACGCCTCTCACATGAGACTACATCGGGATCTATCTGACCTCGCTTGTCCTTTGGCCAGTATTCTATTGGTTGTTGTAGATAAGAGGGTCCAGTGAACCAAATTGAGTCGGCTAGTTCTAAGGGGGTGCACCCTCTGGATACCATATCCGCTGGATTGACCTTTGTCGGAACGTATCTCGGGCACACGGTTTCCCACGAATGTTGATAATGTAGCAGAGTGCTGTCCTAGCCAATATAGAACGATTTGCGAATCTGACCATAGAAATATTTTGTACCGATGATTTGTAAGGATTCTTGTGATCAGCTTTGCCAAAAGATGTGCCCCTGCCAATTCCAATTTTGGCAAGGACAGTTTCCGTGTTGGAGCCACTCTGCATTTTGATGTAAGCAAACTCACATTAACCTTGCCATTCGGATCAATCGTGCGTGTGTAGACACAGCAGCCATAGGCACGTATCGAGGCATCGCTAAATCCATGAAGCTCGACTCCGTCCTTATTTGGCTGTAAGCTGTTGTTGCCAATTGTCTTATCCGAGTTTGGCTGTCCCCGATGCTACAGATATTTATATTGCTGTTACTCCGTGGTAACCGAAGGGCTTGAGCGATACTATCAGAAAGAAAGTTGACTTGCGAGCATGAACCAAGTAATGCTCGACCAATTCTATAACTACCGTTTGCATCCCTTACCAAAACCATGGCCGTGGCCAAGATAACTTGGTCATGTGAATAGCCTATATGAGTGTGAGAAACATCGTCGACGCTGGATGGTGGTTCCGAATGTGTTTGCTGAGCTAAATTTGTACTCTCACGATGAAGCAGGGTGTGATGTGATCGAGAGCACAAACGACATTTCTGGCTAGAAGGACACTTAGACAAATGATGTCCCTTTCCTAAGCAGTTTAGGCAGAGCGATTGTCTTTTAGCAACCTCATACCGCGTCAGAGCTTTTAGAGCTTTGAATTGGGGGCAGCTAAATATTTTATGATTAGCATCGGAGCAATAGAGGCAGGTCTGAGTAGTACAATTAAAGCTTGCCCCTAGACGTTGTCCTTGTTGATAGCGATATCTAACGCCACAAACTGCTTGGTGCGCTTTTGTACTAGTTTCGGTCTGGTCGGAAGTTTCCAGGTATTTACAATGCCTATCAATTAGTGCTATACACTCATTCCATTTGGGTAAGCTCGCAAAGCTTAATGACTCATTCCATTTCTTTTTGGTGATCGGATCAACTTTCTGCAATATAATTGAATTAGCATGGCCTGAGCAATTTCGGAATCAGAGCCCAATGACCTCAGCGAGTTATATAGGGCGGCTGCATTATCTATTAGGCTACGAAGTTGGTTACTATTTGGTTTGGTGACGGCTGGCAGGTTGAACAAGGATGATATGCTATCAAAAAATACCAGAGTGGGGTTATCAAAGCGCTCCTTGAGGCGCTCGAGAGCCTTTGGGTAGTTGTCGGGAGTAATTTGAAAGGCCCTTACTGTCCCTAAAGCTGCTCCAGATAAGCAACTGATAAGCTGATTGAATTTTTCAATATTCGATAAGCCTGCATGTTGATCTATCACTTGCTTAAACGATGTAATAAAGTTTTTGTAGCCAGAATAATTTCCGTCAAATTTGGGGAGCTCGATGCCTTTTCGAATACAGTGGAGTTCTGAAAATCTTCTGAAAGCTGCTCTTTAATCCCAACCTTGATAGAGACATATAAATCTTCTAGCTCACCGCGCGATGAATTCGAAGGGTGAAGCTCCTCTATTTTTGTTTGGACGGCCATCAGCTGTTTGAAATATGCCTCTAGGATTCCAAGCCAGCAGTTTAGCTGACCCGTAGGCATATCCGACGAATTTTCTTCCTCGTGTGTACCCTCTAGTTTGCTACCGATCCGAGAAATGTTCCTGCGAATGTTTACACGCTGTTGTTTTGGCTGATCGAGACTCATATTGTTGCAATAGAATTTCCGCCTTTTGTAGCGAAACGAAATAGAACAGAATACCTTCAAGTACCGTTGGCGACGAAAATAGAATACTTATTGGTTATCCAGCGAAGTTCCAGTGTCTGTTCACACTAGTCCCTCACAGCCGCGAAGACAACAAAAACAGAGTCAACACCCGAGACTAGGCGACCCACTTGCCCATTTGCCCTGGGCTAAATCGCCAAATAAAAAATCTCACACATATAGATCCCAACCTTCTGTGCGTTCTCACTAGACAATCGGTCGAACACACGAACACACATCAAGCAGACATGGGGAAAGGATGGACCTCAAATAAAAGATTTTGCAAAATTAGCATCCAATCTTGTAAATGCGGAAAGCCCTCTCAGAATACGTAACAAGAAACCAGAATGAACCAGGATTAGCTGAGATCTCGTCTGAGCTAGAAGAAAAATACGACAGTAAGCCAGGCCCAAGTGTCAAGTAGCTGAACTCAGTCGCCGAAGAGCTTATAGCTAGTTATGGCGTGGACAGCATAAAGGAGTCTTGCAGAAGTGGAAATACAAGCACCAGATTACGCCAAAATCGCAAATCAAGTGAGAGAATGGTATTTCAAATTAGACAACACAGAGAGGCCACTGGAATTTTTGCCCTGAACTTGAATATGATTCCATAAGAATACTGCAAAGCAAAGTTCTTAAATGGTTTATTTCAAATAATAAACACTAGAGAGTTCAGCTAGAGTTTCCAAACATATTTTCTGCCGAGAGCGTTGTTCTCATCGCCGATAAGATGAAACAACGTAAGCACGTTTTAATGGTTGGCATGCAGACAATGATGAGGATTTGGTTGAGAACATACAAGATAGATTATCTAGAAACACTAATGATTCTAACCGTATTTCGCACACGAACTCAAATTTCTGAACCCAGACGCCGAAGACCTTAAAGCTAGTCTTGGCGTGGACAGCGTAAAGAAACACAAGTCAAGACAGAAGATCAGAGCGGCAAAGGGCACCAGATTGCCCAATTTTTATACACGTTACACGTAGAGTAAAAGGGTATATTGTATTCGTGCAAATGTATGTAACAGGTAGAAGGAAGCGTTTCCGACCCTATAAAGTATATATATTCTTGTTCAGGGTCACTAGCCGAGTCGATCTAGCCATGTCCGTCTGTCTGTCTGTCCGTCTGTCTGTCCGTATGAACGCTGAGATCTCGGAAACTATAAAAGCTAGAAGATTATCATTTTGCATGTAGATTTTAGGAGTTCCTACGCAGCGCAAGTTTGTTTCAAAATGGTGCCACGCCCCCTCTAACGCCCACAAGCCACAAGCTGTGGCCACAGTTTTGATGCTATTATGAAAATTTTAATTGATATGTATTTGTTTCGTCAATACCTATCGATTGGCCTAATAAAAGTTTGCCACTCCCACTCTAACGCCCAAAAACCCATTAAACGCTTAAGCCTGGCTAGCGCCTACATTTCCGCCTTTCATGGCGCCATCTAACGGATGACTTTGGAACAGCTGGCCAAGGTGCTTAACAGAGTCAACGTTGATTCTCGATAAGGATTTCTATTAAACGAAATTGCGATGGTTTTCATTTGTCAATACCGAACTATATCCCAAGAACTATGCAAATCATACATATTATTTACATTGTACACAGTTGCAATTGCCCGGCAAAGATAACTCCTTTCAAAGAAAGCTATTCGCTATACCCGTTACTCGTGTTGTGCAAACATTTAGACTTTAATATACATAATACTATTTAAGAATGTATTTGCATTTATTGCACTCAAAAACATAAACATAAAAACAGCTGCTGGTGCAGGACAATAGCTGCCTGCGCTAAAGCAGCGCTGGTGCTGATGCTCGTGCTGTAAAGCTGCCAGCACTAAGAGATCGCCGAATTCAAATTGATAATTTGAACTTTTTGTCCTTTTTTTCTGTGGTCACTATAATTCACAATTATGTTAAAAAAAAAAAAAAACATACAAGAAGGCATATTTATATTAAGTTGTTTAGCTGCGTAACGGGTATCTGATAGTCGAGGCACTCGACTATAGCGTTCTCTCTTGTTTTTAAATACGTTGCTTTTATTTATTGAATCTTCTCTTAAGTTGTATTCAACGATAAGTTATCAAAGCTTATAACTAAACATTAGCTAACAATTCAATTGAACCATTTTGGGTTTGCACGTCACTAGTTTCTAGCGCTGGGTTGGTAGATCATTACGACGAAGACGGGAGCGGCTGCACAGCCGTGTTAGCCCACGCGCCGTGGGGTTAGGGTGCGAGGAAATCTTGCTGTGGCGTTTTTTTTTTGTTCAGGTATTACACCTTTGACTGATTGAAAATTGAGGACTGTCTGTGTGTTTTGGGCTACATCTAGAAACATTGCAATGCAATATTCTCGATGCTTGAATGCGCTGCGTATTTCAGAAGTTATGCGATTGATCGCATTTGTGACGGGAAGCCGCTGGAATACATTTTCAAGGTGTTCTGCAAATTTTCTGGCTCTGTCTTCCTCACTTCCGTTCCAGCCGCCTACTGCGGTTCTTATAGCCGACACAGTTTCTGTCGGTGAGCATAGGGTTGGATTGGCTCATCACAAAGAGTGCTTTTTGGAAGATGTAGATAATTGCTCTATATAGCGGCGTTGGGTATTTGCTTCTTGTTGCTTTAACACTTAGGTGAGTTTCCGGGAAACGTCTCTTAACCTTTGTCGTGCAAATGACGACCTATGAGATTGCCATGTGCGTGTTATCCAACCCATGAATATTCTCAGCTTATGAGTTTCATAAACAATTTTTCAATCGTAGCAACCGCTGCTAGCTTGGCTAGCAAAATCCCGTCACTCAAACCGAGCCCTGTGAGAACCAAATTCGGGCTACTGTAAACAAACGACCCCAGACATAAACAAAGCTTCCAAATTTACCACTTAGGATCCGATCTAGTCCGAGCCAGTTGCTAACCAAATTTTTTTTTCAAATAATCGATTTATTGAGTTTCAATTATCCCTTCATTAATTCATCAGCCAATTGTCCTACGCTCTTAACTTTGCCTAATCTCTTTTAATCTCTTTTGAGCAAGATTTTCTTAAGAATTTTTATTGGCGATGCGGATAGTCTCAGCTAAATTTTGGTTTTTGTATGTGATATAGCAACATTTAAACAACATTTGTGATTTTCATCCAAAAATATTAAAGATTGAGTGAGATACATGCAATCTCCGGCGTCGGCTCAGAATTATCTGATTTGAAAAAATTTAATTGCATTAGTTAAAGGACAAGATTCCTCAGGTAACGCTGTCGAGTTTTTATTTTTTTTCGATTTTTTAAGGCACTTGAAAGTCAAAAACTCCGATTTTCGCCCAAAACGTCGACTTGTTGCTCTAAAAATAATAAATTACAACTTCGGCGGAGCCGAAGTTGATATACCCTTGCAGAATACTCTGTAAATTATATTCTCCAAAATTATTCATATGATGCATTCTTAATACTCATAAAAAATCCCAACTTCCTAACTTTAAAAACACCAAAGTAATAGCATTTCCAATCGTTCAGTTATACGGCAGCTCTAAGATATAGTCGGCCGATCCTCATGAACTTTGGTAGGTCGGATTGATTGGCCAAAAATAAAACCCATAGAAAATCCCAACTTCCTAACTTAACAAACACCAAAGTTATGGCATTTTCGATCAATCAGTTATATGGCAGCTATAGGATATAGTCGGCCGATCCTTATGAAATTTGGTAGGTCGAATTGATTGGCCAAATATAAAACCGATAGAAAATCCCAACTTCCCAACTTTACAAACACCAAAGTTATGGCATTTCCGATCAATCAGTTATATGGCAGCTATAAGATATAGTCGGCCGATCCTTATGAAATTTGGTAGGTCGGATTGATTGGCCAAATATAACCCATAGAAAATTCCAACTTCCTAGCTTTACAAACACCAAAGTTATGGCATTTCCGATCAATCAGTTATATGGCAGCTACAGGATATAGTCGGCCGATCCCGGCCGTTCCGACATATATACTGCGTGCAAAGGAAAGGCTGTGTGCAAAGTTTCAACTCGATAGCTTTAAAACTGAGAGACTAGTTTGCGTAGAAACAGACAGACGGACAGACGGACATGGCTATATCAACTCAGGAGGTGATCCTGATCAAGAATATATATACTTTATAGGGTCGGAGATGTCTCCTTCACTGCGTTGCACACTTTTGACCAAAATTATAATACCCTCTGCAAGGGTATAAAAATACTGTGCAAAATCTCAAAACGATCCGTGCGTTAGATTTTGCAGGGTCTTGTACACCGACTTCGAAATGGCTACTTTTCAGGAGAGCGTTTTAAAGTTTTGGACACCCAAAAATCGAATATAAAACTAGCTACTTTCAACTGTCGGAAGTTTTACTCGGATCGATTTAAAATTGTAACACAATATTCTCGAGATGTTGTTCATTCAGAAAAAAAATTTAAATGCCATAAACCCCTTTTAAGCCGAGGTTTCATGATTACAGAGGGCAGTTTTTTTTTGCAAACGACAAGATAATCTAAGATAAAACGTAAGTGACTTGTGAAAGTGTATTAAGAAATTAAAGGTGAACATCAAAATAAAAAAAAGAAAAGAATTTTTTTTAAATCAACGAACAAATAAAGTTAATTGGAGCTTAACGTCGGGCCGCGTCATCAAAAGTTCTTAAAATTTTTTAGTGAAAACGAGTTTAAACAAGAGAGAACAACATTTTATGGAGAACAATACCAGTAATATGAGCTTATACAAAATTAACAGTAAACAGTATTGAAACACCCGGAGAGTGCAGACGTGTTTTGCGTGAGCTCCGGAAAAAACAGCTTAAAAGTGAAAAACAAATAACTAAAAATACTGGAGTAGGGTAATAAAGGTAATCTTATTGCTAAAAACTGAAAATAAAATAGTATATAATAATTAGTGCTATGTATAAAACTAGTGCAAAGTTATTATAAAAACTAAGAAGTGCCACGAGTAATAGCTCAATGAGCGGAGATTTAAAAAATGAGCGTAGAAGCTCCGTAGACCAGAGAAACAGTTATATCTCTTATTCTCAACCCGTGATACAGAAGTAGAAAGAACTTCTTCAAAGAGCAACTCAGCCCTACTGACCATTGACTGTGCGAGAGCACCTTCTTGTTCTCCCGCCCTACTCACATCAACTCCCACTTCATGGAGGTTGCAGTGTAGAACCCCAACCCCAGCTTCGACTCACAGCTCACCGGCCACGAGCACTGCGATCTGGTTAATTTCTGCACCCGCAGCCACTGCAACAACAACATCAACGGTCGCCGTTACCAACAACGCGATTTCGAATCCGCTTGCAACTTCTGCAGCGCCGAATAAAACTACAAAGCCAATTGTAAGTACGAGTGCCAATATCGGCAATATCAAACAACAACAAATGGGTCCGGCTATACAGACTGGCATGGATCGTTACATCCAAATCAAACGGAAGCTAAGCTCGCAAAATAAAATGGTTGAAAATAAACCAAAACAAAATTGCCGTAATAAAGGCAGCGAACAACCAGGGACATCTAGTAACAACAGATTCGCCCTATTGTCGGCAATATTGACAATAATCAATTCGAAGCTGGACAGGCTGTTCAAAAGAAACCAAAGCCCCCACCAATTTACATAAGGGAACAGAACTCAAATGCCATAGTAAAGAGAATTCTTGTGCTGGTCGGGAATGATATCTTTTATAACACTTCTCTTGTTAAAGGGAATATTCATAAAGCAAAGCTTCAAGCTAGAACTGAAGATCAATTCAGAGCTGTAACCAATTACTTAGACTAGGCTCGGAAACCCTACCACACGTTCCAGCTCAAGAGTAGCAAGGGCTTGCAAGTAGTGCTAAAGGGCATAGAGCCCGACGTATACACCAATGAGATAATAGAGTCACTGAAAGAAAAGGATTTTTTATTATTTATATTATCAACAGAAATAAAAAGCTGCAACCACTCTTTAAGGTCGAACTGGAGCCAAAAAGCAGAGCCTTGAAGAAAAATGAAGTGCACCCGATCTACAACCTGCAATTCCTTTTGCATAGAAGGATTACTGTTGAAGAACCGCATAAGCGAAATGATCCGTTGCAATGCACAAACTGCCAATAGTATGGACACACCAGAAACAACTGCGGGCTTCGTTCAGTCTGCGTAGGTTGTGGTGGCTTCCACAACTCCGAACCTTGCCCTAAAAGCAACGAAGACCCAAAAACGAAGAAATGGGCTAACTGTGGAGATAACCATACCGCAAACTACAGAGGCTGCCCGGTCTATAAAGAGCTGAAGAGTCAGTTTCAACAAGCAAAACACGCACGCTCCCAGAATGCACGAAACGCGTACGTGCAATCCCAAACCACACCTAATGTTTTCTTTGCGAAAGCAGCCAGATCTTCATTTGGGCCCCTCAACACAAATGGGGGAGTTTCATACGCCAATCAGACGGGGTTCCCACAAGCTCAATGCTCTGAGCAAAATATAATAACACCTCAGCAAGCAATAGGACAAATACCAAACGGCATAAAAACCATGATGCTGACTTTACAACAGGGTATGATGGAATTTATGTCCTTCATGAAAACAAGAACGACAAACCTTATGCAAAATCAAAACATTTTAATAAATTTGCACACATCCCAACAATCTAAATAATCGAATATCTTCGAATATCCATGTGGAATGCCAATGGCCTTTCACGGCACAAACTTGAAATAACTCAATTCCTCAATGAAAACCGAATAGACGTAACGCTGCTGGCAGAAACGAATCTCACAAGTAAATACAACTGCCAAATAAGAGGCTATGCTTCATACTGCACAGATCATACGGACGGTAAGGCTCACGGAGGAGCTTGCTCAGCGCCGGTACATCGAGAAACTGTCGCCGACCAGTACAAAGCATCCTTTGTGGA
This sequence comes from Drosophila carrolli, assembly GCA_018152295.1. Classification (NCBI taxonomy): domain Eukaryota; kingdom Metazoa; phylum Arthropoda; class Insecta; order Diptera; family Drosophilidae; genus Drosophila; species Drosophila carrolli. Next base: position 32,524 of record JAECXJ010000294.1, on the reverse strand, counting down.
GAGCTCACCCAAATTTAAGTTCTCCGATAGAATCAGTCACTCCGATTAGAAACTCCTCGGGTACTTGGGCACGCAGTGACGAAGACTGAGCCGAAACATTTGCTTTACACCTACGAAATGTATTTCAGCTGAACGCCGCCACAAGCTCTCTTCAACTACAGCCTCTTAGCTCTGAAATTGCAATTAACCCGATTTTGTTAAAAGCACCTGAAATTGCTAATGTCATTAGGAAGCAAATAAAACCGAAAAAGGCTCCAGAGGGCGACCTAATAACCCCAAATATGATAATTGAACTTCCAAACTGCGCAGTGGCTATTATAAGCAAGCTATTTAACGGGATCACAAAACATGGCTACTACCCCAAAAAATGGAAAAAATCAGTGGTTATAATGATACCGAAGCCTGGGAAAGACCACACAATTCCCTCATCGTACAGGCCAATAAGCTTACTATCGTGCCTGTCCAAATTACTGGAAAAATGCCTGCTCACGCGCATTACACCATATTTAAGAGAACAAAACTTAATCCCGGCACATCAATTCGGGTTTCGTGAAAGCCACGGAAACATCGAGCAAGTCAACCGGATAACTTCAGAAATTCGTACAGCCTTCGAGCATCGGGAATATTGTAGTGCGATATTCCTCGACGTCTCTCAGGCATTCGACCGAGTGTGGCTTGAAGGCCTTATGCATAAAATCATTACATTACTGCCAAAAAACACTCATAAGTTACTTAAGTCGTACCTATACCACAGAGTCTTTGAGGTTAGATGCAATACAACGACATCCAACGAGTATAACATTGAAGCCGGAGTCCCACAAGGTAGCGCACTGGCCCGTACCCGGTTTGTCCTATACACAACAGACATCCCTACGAACGAGAGGCTGACTACGTCCACATTTGCTGACGACACAGCAATCCTGAGCCGCTCGAGATACCCAACTAGAGCAACAGCTCATCTGGCTGATCATTTGGTGGTAGTTGAAAAGTGGCTATCAGACTGGCGAATCAAAATTAATGAAGTGGAAACATATATCGTTTACCCTAAATAGACAATCGTGCCCCCCGCTAATTTTGAATAGTACGCAGATCCGACAGCGATTTAACATATCTCGGCGTCCACCTCGACAGACGTCTAACCTGGCGGAGGCACATTGAAAGCAAGAAAGTACATCTCAGACTTAAAGCTAGCAGCCTACACTGGATTGTAAATTCTCGATCTCCCCTGTGTCTGGACTTTAAAGTACTTCTCTACAACTCCACCCTTAAGCCCATTTGCACCTACGGCTCCCAGCTCTGGGGGAACGCAAGCAACAGCAACGTTGACATCATACAGCGCTCGCAATCAAAAATTCTGCGAACAATCACTGGGGCACCATGGTAAGTTTGGAACGAAAACATCCACAGGGATCTGAGCATACCACCGGTCAAAGATGAAATAGCAAAGCAGAAAGCGGCCTACCATAACAAGCTTACACTGCACCCAAATAATCTCGCAAGGAACCTAACACAGAACTCGTCTGCATCGTAACGATCTACCAGCCCAGCAATAAATATTAGGGCCCGTTAGTCTAAATTCAAGACTGGATTTTATCTACAACGTTCTAGAGTCAGAATTAAGCATTCTGAGACAGGGTAAATGACAATTACGGAATTCTATAACGAGGTAAACAAGAAAATGACAATGCTTAGAAGCGAAATTACCAAGGAACTACAAGAACAATAAGAGGCAACGTCTTAAGAGTTTTAATTTCTGGACTGAATAATTCAAACTAAGAAACTATATTCTCTCTAAATCTACCAGACTTACCGAACGCTTTAGCGAAGGTACAAGAACTATAGTTGAAGAACTTCCGAGCTCAGAACTCTAAAACGGAAAATAATTGGTATCAAAAAAAAATGATGATCAAAACAATTTCCAACAAAAACAAGCAGGACCAATCTACGTTGATCCATCAAATCAAATTAAACCCTTTAAAAATTGACAGGGACATAATGAAAGACAGGGGAATTACACGTATTATAATTCCAACAAAAACTGCAACCGACAGTATTCAAGCCGTCCGAACTCAACTCAGAGTATAGCAAGAAATTCACATTGACTACAGACGCCCCACATTTTGCTATTGGCGCAGTCCTTTCACAGAAAGGCAAACCAATAACTTTTATTTCAAAAAAGATTATCGAAAACAGATCCAATTTACGCAATAAACAAGAAGGAATGATTAGCCATAGTCTGGGCCTTAAAAAGCCTTCGAAATTATCTGTACGGGGTAGTTGAAATAGAAATCCAAAATGACCACCAGTCATTATCCTTCACGGTCTCAGACAAAAACCCTAACATAGAAATGAAGCGGTGGTACTCATTCATTGAAAGTTACTGTCCTAAAATTATTTACAAACCAGGAACTACTATGAAGTCGCTGATGCATTGTCAAGAATCCAAATTAACACCTCTCAGATGAAAATTCAAGTTTAGACAATTCAGAATCAGCAAATTCAGAGTAAAATACCATTCCCTCAGCAGAAAGCAGTTTCGAGAATATTATCGAGGAAACAAACAAACCTTTAAATCAGTTTAAAATTTAACAACTGAGTACAACGGGCAGACTTACCATTCATGAGTCATTGAAAGTATTCGACAATACTAGACACATAATCCAGTACGAGACTTCCGAGAAATTAGTAACAAGTCTTAGAGAATATCTTCAACCAAACATAACCGTCGGACTTCATTGTGTCCTTGAATATCTTTACGCAATTCAAAAACCTCTTAAGGAAAAAGTCTTAAACCAGTTTTTGTTCACAAGGTCGTTCGTTCTAGACATAGAAAAAGATGAAGACAAAGCAATCATTATTGAGGAAACTCATTGTTGTGCCCATAGAGGACTGGACGAAAACTATAAACAAATAACGAGTAAAGTCTCGAAATTATTATTAACAACTCATTTTACGAAATACATAATTTAAAGAAGGAATTATTCAATTATTGTACTCTAAGTAAAAACCAATCATGTTTTACCCATTTATTAAATGGAGAAAAATTCTACTGCATTAAAATAAAAAAAAAATCAAATAATAGACGTTATACAAGACGGTGCAGTGCTGATAAAAGGAAATAATATTGTAAGCGGTATTTATTTAAGAGGAACATATTTAATTACATTCATTGGCACTACCGTAATAAACAATACATCCTATACAAACATAGATAATAAGATGCTTCAATTTAATACAGCCCACAATTAAAATATCCGAATATATATTATCCAATAATACGGAACTAGCTTTTGACAATATCAAATATCAAAATTCTAAACCCATTTGTTCAAATCAGAAAAACAAAAGTACCACTAACACTTATAGTAATATTAATAGTTTTCGTATATATAATATTATTGTCAATCTTAAAAGTCAAAAAATATCTGGTAATCATCAAACCACGGCTAAAAAATATTATGAAAAATAACAATATTCAAAATAATTCCCAAGAAGAAAATGTTGTAGCAGATTTAGCAGCCCAACTAAACGCCATCTCACCAACGTCATTTGAATCGGGACGCTCCAGTTTAGAAGGGGGAGTGTTATCCAACCCATGAATATACTCAGCCTATGAGTTTCAAAAACAATTTCTCAATTGTAGCAACCGACCCCTGTGAGAACCACATGCGGGCTATTGTAAACAAATGGTATGGTTAATTCAGCCAAAAAATGACTATTTTCATGAATTTTTTCACGCGATAGTGTTTTCTTGTGAAAACTGGTCCCTACAACGAGTCAGATAGCTTTTATAACACCGGGCGTTAAGCACGGTAAAATTTGACCGAGCCTTTAGGTACCGAGAAAAGGCAGATTGTGAACCGCACATTTAGGTGCGACAACTCCTTATTAAACCATGTAGGTTTATTTGAAATTGACGGATAGTATAACGGAACACACAGATAAAAGTAGAAGTTATAAAATATATTAACGGCCTCAGCCATGTTAGTGCATAAATAAAGTTCATAGCCGGGTATAAAAGTATTTAAACGTTGAAAGTTTGCCTTACGAAAGCAGCGAATTCGTTTAACAGACTCAGCTCTGTTTTCACATCTTCAGTCAGCTCTAAAGTTGGATGATAGGGATCTTCCGGTTTTGTAAGTGGTGATGTTCTTAATAGACAAACGCCTTCTAGATTTGAAACAAAATACAAGTCCAGTAAACGTTCTAAGGAGTTTTTAAAATGGTTTTCTTGGGATAGCGCAATGTCAAGCAAGCTAAAAATAGACAACGAATTTCACGAAAGATCCAAGAAACAATAGATTTGCCCTCCTAGCTGGAAATCGACCAGAACTGGGTCAAGAGACCAAATCGAAGAACTCACCAATTTACATAAGGGAAGCTCAAAAGCCCTGGTCAATAAAATTGTTGCGCTGGTCGGGGCCTGAAATTCAAATCTGAAGAACATTTCCGAGCTGTGTCTAAATACCTGAAGAGCTAAAAAAACAAGAGAGAACGCTATAGTCGAGTGCCTCGACTATTAGATACCCGTTACGCAGCTAAACAACTTAATATAAATATGCCTTCTTGTAAGTTTTTTTTTTTTAAACATAATGTGAATTATAGTGACCGCAGAGAAAAAGGACAAAAAGTTCAAATTATCAATTTGAATTCGGCGATCTCTTAGTGCTGGCAGCTTTACAGCACGAGCATTAGCACCAGCGCAGGCAGCTTTTGTCCTGCACCAGCAGCTGTGTTTATGTTTATGTTTTTGAGTGCAATAAATTGACTAGAAATATTATACATCATACTTATATTGGCTAAACACATACATTCTTAAATAGTATTATGTATATTAAAGTCTAAATATTTGCACAACACGAGTAACGGGTATAGCGAATAGTTATCTTTGAAAGGAGTTATCTTTGCCGGGCAATTGCAACTGTGTAAAATGTAAATTCATACATATGTATATGCTTACATACATACACACATACGCCATTGCACTAAGGGGTTTTTGACCACTTTATGTGGCACTTAGTCATTTTTTAAAAGTGCTCTAATTAAAAAAAAAAATGGGAATGCATTAACAGAACATCAAACTGTTATGCCTCATACTCAAAATGTTAACAGCATATGTTAGCATAACAGCTGTAAAGTCAGCTGTTGCATCCGAAAGCACCAGCGCTAAGTTTGCAATTTTTTCAAAGCGTTCTTTGAAATTTATTTATTCGTGTAAAACACCATTTGAAAAGAAAAAAACAAATGGAAACTGATCTCACAGGCTTGTACTATATGTTAAATGTATTAATTGTTTAAATTATGCGTGTTTATACTAACATTTTGTCATTTTATAAATGCACCTTAAGCTGAATTTTGAGGAACAAATTCCAACTTTGGGAAGAGTTTTGAAATAGAAGTTCTCATTAGTTTTCAATGCGTCCAAGTGTATGTTGTAGCCTTGTCAATTCTGAGCAAAAATCTGTTAGTCTTATTGTGCACTTTTCCGCACTATTGGTGCAATTTGAATTTTTCTTAGATAACCTCACTTTCTTCAACGCCGACTTGGTTGCTGTTTGGAATAGCGAGAAGAGCCGGCTTGAGCAAGAAAAGGCTATACAATGTTTTATGAACAAATTATTTATAATATGAGGATCATTTTGATATGTTTGTCCTGTCAGTTGCCCGTCAATTTGGACAAATTCGAATCATTTTGCCTACAAACTGGCGAATTGTTAGTCGATATGTATCCGTGGCTGCCGATGAGTTTTGAGTTTGATGAAATTTTTTCTTTTTGCTTTTGTTGCACTTATAAATAAAGTGGATGATAACTTTCATAGGCATGGAGCAAACAAATTTCAGCTCCTTAAATTTCATTAATTTTTTTTTAGTTTTAACCGATTGTTCCTATGGGAGCTATAGGATATTGTTTCCTGATCCGAACGGTTTTCACACTATATGTGCCTAGGGACAAATAATGACGATTGGTAAAGTTTCATGTCGATATCTCCAAAACTGACCGAGTTATTAATTAATGCCACAAAAACAGGTCAAAAACCCCATAGTGCATTGTTTGACTCAGACCTCCAACAAGATTTGATTTGGATAGTTCTGGGGATATAGTTCGGTATTGACAAATGAAAACCATCGCAATTTCCTTTAATAGAAATCCTTATCGAGAATTAACGTTGACTCTGTTGAGCACCTTGGCCAGCTGTTCCAAAGTCATCCGTTAGATGGCGCCATGAAAGGCGGAAATGTAGGCGCTAGCCAGGCTTAAGCGTTTAATGGGTTTTTGGGCGTTAGAGTGGGAGTGGCAAACTTTTATTAGGCCAATCGATAGGTATTGACGAAACAAATACATATCATAATAGCATCAAAACTGTGGCCACAGCTTGTGGCTTGTGTGCGTCAGAGGGGGCGTGGCACCATTTTGAAACAAACTTGCGCTGCGTAGGAACTCCTAAAATCTACATCCAAAATGCCAATCTTTTACTTTTATAGTTTCCGAGATCTCAGCGTTCATACGGACAGACAGACAGACGGACAGACAGACGGACAGACGGACATGGCTAGATCGACTCGGCTAGTGATCCTGAACAAGAATATATATACTTTATAGGGTCGGAAACGCTTCCTTCTACCTGTTACATACTTTCGCACGAATACAATATACCCTTTTACTCTACGAGTAACTACACGTACCAACTAAAAAGCAGCAAGGGCTTGCAAGTTGTACTAAAGGAATCGAGCCCGACGTAACCCCCAATGAAAAGACCCCGGAACTATTTTTCGGGACGGCTGCACGATTTTCATTTGGTCAGCTAAATACCCAGAAGGGCTTCTCGTACGCCGATTCTCTTCGAACAGGAACGGAAAACCCACCCCAGTCCAATCTAGGAACGTTCAGCAGGTCCAAGGACATTCTCACTAGAAGCTATGATTTATTTATATATTTCATGAAAACGACCATTCCAACACTGGTGCAACACCAGAACCAGTCCCAATAATTAATGCTAACGGACAGAGTCCGGAACGGGTATTCTAATCAGGGAATGCATCAAACACAACACTTGCGACTAAATACTTGCAGGCCACGTCTATCAAAATGCAGTCAGTTAACGGACACCTTTCCACTATCTACTGCCACTCTCCACACTGCCTACTGCCCGCCTCGCTTTACAATTTCTGAAGGACTATTCATGGATGTTTACAACTTATTTTGAGATCGCTCCATAACCGCAGGAGACTATTAACGCCAAACATAGAAAGGCTATTATAATAGCCTTTGTCTGGGACTTTTATTGCTCAATAAATTGGACTGTTTTTCCCCTTGTAGCCCCACATACTGGCTAGCAGACCTCAGAAAAGTCCCAGACTTAATAGATTTTGCGGTGAGAAAAAACATTCCATGGAACTGTTCTTCAAAGCCCAGAAACTACTGATCACCAGCAGAGACTGACACCGCACAGAACCAACTGGTTAAAATATAAAAAGGACATTTGGCTACATACACTCATAAGCTACTTGAGTCGTACCTCTACAAAAGATTCTTCGCCATAAGGTACAACACAACAACATCTGACGACTACATTATACGCAGTCCCGCAAGAATGCGCACTTGGGCCTATTTTGTTCGTCCCATATATAGCGGATATTTCTTTGAACGAGCAGCTAAAACATCTACACCCGCGCCGAGCATCAACACATCTAGCCAATACCCTCATAGTAGTTGAGATCTTGCTATCTGTTTGGCGTATTAAAATAAATGAACAAAAATCTATTGATAATGTATCATTGAATAGTATGCATATTCCCAAAGTAAATTAAGTGACGTATCTCGACGTCCACATCGACAGACGACTAACCTGGAGAAGACACATCGAATGCAAGGAACTACATCTTAGACTAAAAGCCAGCAGCTTCCACTGGATCTTAACAGCTCGATCGCCCTGCCTGTGGACTACAAGGTCTTGCTCTACAACTCCACTATCAAGCCACTATCTGGACATATGGCTCCCATCTATGGCGGAACGCGACTCAGTACCAGTCATATGATTGTTTTTAGTTTATTACTATAAGATTTGATACACTTATTGCTAGTATCGGGAAGGAGAGTTTTCAATAAATAAATAGCAAAGCATAATAAAACTAAAAAAGAATTACTGCAGGGCAAAGCTCTATAATTTGACTTAAATTCAAATAATAAAGACAGGAAAAACATAGGGAGAGTTCAGCGAGAGTTTGCAAACTTATTTTCTGCCAAGAGGGTTTTTTTTAAAGCTCGCAGATAAGATGCAACAACGTATATAGTGTTTCAGAGAGCCGTTCAAGGACTACACGGTCAACAATCAGATAATGATGATTTGGGTTATCCGCTAAAAGAAGCCTTCGAAATAATCAAGGAGAACTGCACACCAGACCTGAGGATTTCGTTGAGAACATACAAGATAGATGATCTAATTCTAATTCGCACATATACACAAGTTTTCGCGAAACAACGGCAGCTTCAACACAAATTACATGCAGGATATGTGAAGACAGTGACTTTCGGTAGCGGTAGTTCAACCCGCAATTGAACAAGAGGGCATTGCGGAATTTCTAGACAGGAACATCTACATCTAAGTCACCATAAAGGACGACAACCTTTGCCATAGACCAGCAGAGGAATGGAAAATACATCGGCAGAACCTTTTAATGGCTGCAGTTGGGTCAGGAACATGTATGAGATGGTACAAGCCCAAGGAAGGCAAATTACTCTATAGGCACATCTCACGCAGAGAGGGCAGTGAAGATGTGGTGGCATGGAAACCGTGGGTTCTACAAGGACTAAAGAAAACCGTGCCACAAGAAAATCATGGGCACATCATATTGGCAACCTGTTACTACTGGGCAGAAACCAAGTACGCAAGTGGGAAGTTTGTTTGAAGTACAAGCCCAATCTACTGCAGGCGGCCGGCAAAATGCTAACCCATATACCAGGCAAAGGTATGAGCCGACTTTGTCGGTTCATTGCCAAGGTCAAAACACGGAAATCAAATGCTATTGGTTTTAATTCACCGGTTATCCAAATGGACGGAAATTGTGCCCCTACGAACAAACACTCAACAGAACGAGCGAGGCACCAGTTCCGGCTTCCCAGTTGGCGTTGGGACCCTGCGGCCAAGGCTAAAGAAAGGGCGAAAGGTGAATGTGAAGGGTGAAAGTAGAGAAAAGGAAAAATTGGGCAGAAAGGGAAAGGAAAACTTGGCACTGGACGATAGTGTCGATCGATGGACAGAGAACTCAAAGGCTGAAAGAATCTACAAACACAAAAGCCAGAAAAGAGGAACGGGATTATTTTTGTTTCAAAGAAAGGAAAGAATGTAAGCAGTTAAATAACGTTGTATGGAGACAAGAAGTGCGAATGATCACACAAGTAGTACCTGTTGCCAGATCTGCCGCGAATTCGACCTAAGTAACGGTGATAAAGTGAGATGTCAAGAAATAACAGTTTCCGCAGGATTATGTAAGCATGGCGAGATAGAGTTGAAGTCTCCGAATTGAGGTACAGGAAGCTGAGGATCTTAGGGCATCTCGCGGCTAAGTCCAGTCGCTTTGTGCTTGTCGTATTGCTTGGCGAGTCAAGCAGAGTTGAACAAAAGAGTCCTTTGACATCAAACCATGGGCTCGGAAGAGAAGTTGTCTAGAACTGCCTAGAGCTGTCTTGCGAAATCCGGCGTAGGCTTGAGCCGTACGGTGAGAATTGCGCAGGTCCTGGTGCAACTAGCCAAGAAGAACACGAGTCCGAATCACTGGTGTCTCGGGAGGCCGTTTACCGCCAGAGACCTAGAAAGGCAGCTGACCGAAGTAGCAAGTGCCGAAGCGTTCCTCTTGTTTCTAGCGTCCTACCACAGGGACCTCTTTGGCAAGCTATCGACGTACGCCTGAACAGATAGACACTGTGCAAGTTATCCAGCCCATGATTAGGGCCCACTTAAGCTTAATATAAAAAACTTTTAAATTCAAATTCAATTGCTCGCGTTTCCACGCTTTGTCTTAATCTACGCTTTGAGAGACCGTTCCTGTTCACCCTAGACTGGGAACGGTGACGCATCCCTTAGCCTTCACAGGCGCGAAGCCAACAACAACGGAGTCAACCCGGAACACCCGAGACAAGGCGACCCACATTAGCGCGTCCCGGAGCGACCACGGTGGATGAAGAGTGATGGCGGAGCTCCTACTATACAGTGGATGGTTCCTATTTGTCACCATTAGTCTTGGGACGAGGGCCATGTCCGCAAATAAAGATCCTTACACATATAGATTCCAATCTTCTATGCGATCTCACTAGACAATCTGGCGGTCTCATTTTATATAAATATGGTAGGAGGAACACACACATCTACTGAGCTAGCTAAACAAAAATAATATAATAATATAATATTCGCTTATTATTTATTCCACAGCCTGACTGTGGACTGGAAAGCGGCTCCCTGCTGACTTATATGTAAGTCAAATTCTTCGAAGTCAGCTCTGCAATCTGGAACCACAGACAGTCATGTTCGGTAATAACCATGAATGGCCGCTTAAAGTTTTTGCCCGTTCGAAGGTTCCTGAACACTACACTGCTCTGAACAACTCTATCGTGTTCTTGTCATTCTGTAGTCACTTGTCATTTTTATTTATTGCAACAACAATTGCGCCACACTAGGCTAAGGTGAGTTCCCACCTAGCCACGCTCTTGAAACCCTTAAGCCGTCACACTTATTTCTCTCAACTCTTTATTTCTAATGACAGGTTTTTCTCAGTTAAATTGATTATATTCCAGATTAATAATAATTATTATTCAGCTGAACTCCGACAGTCAATGCGAACGGTTGTGCCTTTCTTGTGCTCGCTCCTTGCAAAGGAGTGATATACTGCAACGATTTAAGAGATATCGAAGAGGTAGAAATATTGGAAAACTTAAAACAACAAAATGTCATAGAAGTAAAAATATTATGAAAAAATCAATATTAGGACTCCCTACCGAAACTGGACTTATTATGCTTACCTACTCGTTAATCAACCTACCGGAAAACGTCAACATTGGATATGAAAAAATCGAAATTCGACCATATATCCCACAACCAATACGTTGCAACAATTGCATGCATATCGGCCACATTACAAAGTTCTACAAAAGATCAGGAGCCTGCCCTAATTGCTGCCGCTCTATTCATACCGATGTTATGAATGGAGAAGAATGCAAAGAAACTCCAAGTTCCATCAATTGGTTAGAAAAAAATACCCTAACAGCAATCACCTCGCAAGGGATAGAAAGTGACCAGCCTTTATAACCCACCAAGAAGTACAAGCAATAAAAGTCTTACAAAAAGTAGACTACCGAAAAGCCTGGTCCATCTACAAGGAAAGATATCATCACGATGGATCGTTGTATACATCAGTTACAAAGACTAGCCAAAGTCAAGCACATCAACAACAGGAAACAACACAAAGTCCAATCAAACCCACACCATCAACAAACTTGGAGAAACCATTAACAAGCAACCAACGGAAAATTATCACTTACGAAGACGAAGATGGGATGTCTACCAGCTCCATCAGTACGGAACAAAATGCCAACAAAAAGTCTAACACATGCAAAATCTACCCAAAAAACCTTTCTTAAAAAAATCCAATGAGAACCCAAAAACCTCAATCCTAACTAGATCTAAAATTAAGAACTTAATAAACACAGAAGGAATTCATAGTCTAAATTAAGAAAACCGCTTACCTAGCCCCATAAACTCATTCAAACCCTTAAAAATGTCTCTTAATATACTACAATAGAACATAAACGGCTATAGTAACAACTATAACGAACTCCTAATTTTAATAAGACAACACAATCTAAAAATAATTTCTATTCAAGAAACCCATATAACACCTTCCCAACACATTCCTATCCCAATCAAGTTTGAATTATACCACACAGCATCCATCGTAGCTAAAGGCGGAGTCGCCTTATTAATTCATAAAACACTGCAACACAGGCAAATCTCTACAGGACATATATTCGAGACCATTGCTCTCGAAGTCCAATCAGCAAAGAAATTCAATATATTCGCAACATTCTTAATCAAAAATTCACACATAATGAATTGAAAACAATGTTCCCCAGCGCTAAACCACCATCTGTTATCACAGGCGACTTTAATAGTTGGAATAGAATGTGGGGATCACCCAAGAATAACAAAAGAGGAAACATTTTAGGAAAATGTATACTCAACAGCAATTATATAGTTCTAAATAATAGCAAACCCACACACTTCTCACCACATAGCTCATATACACACATTGATTTAGCCCTCTGCTCTCCTGACCTTAAAATTCACTCCACATTTAATATTAGCGACACACTGCAAGGATGTGACTACTTCCCCATTATCATACAAATGTTCCCCTTACAGAATGAAAAAGCAAATAGATATATACCTAAATTTATCATAAACTTAGCAAATTGGGACCAATATGAATTACTTACAGACAACTTTAACATTTTTTTTCCTGTAGCACAAAATACTAACAAAGAAGCCAGTAATAGAAATAAAATAATTTTACAAAGTGCGTATAGAAGCATCCCCCAAACTAAGCCCCCTAAACAACACCACAACGTACCCCGATGGAACAAAAACACAGAATCATTAAAAAAACCAAAAAACATAGCCTGGAGAAAATTTAACCAAAATATGAACAACGAAAACCTAGAAAACTTCAAACGAACTAACGAAAACCTAGAAAACTTCAAACGAACTAACGCGCTATACAGAAGGGAAATTCGAACAAGTAAGAAAGAAAGTATACAAACATTAACATCCAACATCAACCCAGACAACAAATGTCAAACAATCTGGAACAAAATTCGCACATTTTGTGGCTTACATAAGTCAACTACCATTCATTGTATAAAATACCAAAACTCAAATTAACCCTTAACAGATCAACAGGATATAGCGAAAGCTTTTTCCAATCATTGGTCTTCACAATCCGAAGACAACAATTTCTCAACCCTTTTCCTTCAAGCCAAAAACGATATAGTAAACAACAGGCAACGCGAGCTACCACACAAAACAGCAGAATTTATGGAACACAATATAAATTTTATAGAATTCTCTCCAGCCTTGAATAGCCTTAAAAGAATCACGCCAGGTTACGATAAAATCAATTACGCAATGATAAAATACACTTCAAAACCCATACAAAATAGAATAATAGCACTCTTCAATAACATCTTAAAAACACATATTCCCCAAATGTACAAAGTCAGCACCATTATACCAATCCACAAGCCTGGAAAAGACAAAACATTGATCGAATCCTACCGCCCCATATCGCTAAATCCCTGTATATCAAAAGTATTAGATAAAATTATTTCCAAAGGACTGTGGTGGTTTGTTAAAACAAACAAACTGCTTAATAGTCACCAACTTGGCTTCAGAAAAGGAAAATCAGTTTCTGACTGTCTACTGTACGTAGACGCGTTGATCAGCAGAGCCCTCTTCGAAAAACGCCACGTATCAATAATATCATTAGATTTTGAGAAGGCATTTGAAAATATAGGATTGCACACAATAATAAGCCAATTGCAGACTTGGGGTTGCGGTGAAACCATCCTAAACTATGTAAGAAATTTTATGACAAACCGGAAAATTCGAGTACGAACGATCCAGATACACTCAGACACTCAAAACCTGCATAACGGTATTCCGCAAGCATCCCCATTATCGGTTATTTTGTTTCTAATAGCATTTAACAGCATAGCGGACATCATAGAAAAACACAGAAACCTTAAATTCACTGCCTATGCAGATGATTTCAATATTCTTATTGACTTAAAAAGGGGAAAAACAAAAAGATTCAATCTAGACACTCTTTTCACTGAAATAAACAACTGGTGCTCAATCTCCGGCGCTTCACTGTACTTAAATAAATGCAACCACCTACATATACATATGTAGGAAAACAAACTGCTAATGCAAAATAAATATAAGCTCATGCGTGATCAAAACATCTAAAGAAATAACCATCCTAGGTCTAACCATTAATTTAAAATACAGGTGGAACTCCCACATTAATAAACTAAACAAATCACTGTCCAAGCCGTTAAACATTATTAAATGCCTGTCAAACTATAAATATAACTGTCATCCATACACACTAGTCCAAATAGCTAAAAGTCTATGCATTTCAAAAATAGAATTTGCTCTACCAATATACGGGAACTCCCCAAAGAGTACTTTGAGGCCAATTAAGACCTACATGAACGCAGGTCTGCGCTCAGCGTTAGGAGCATTTTACTCCACTCCAACCCACAACCTCTACCTCGAGGCGAATGTATGCCCACTGGAAAACAAAATCCTATTTGCGAAAGCCAAATTTTTTAATACAATAGTACTCTCACATGACACCCCTCTTAATCTATTAGCGGAAAAAATTATAAATAGACACAATACAAAATACAAAAACTCAGTGCTCCAAGACTGCATCAACATCTCCTCCAATCTTAACCTAACAGTTAAACAGTTTTTAGCCAACTACCTAAATCCAATCCACCATGGCACGTAAATCCTGAGGCAATAGACACCTACCTTAATAAAAACGAAAAATCAATTATCCCAAAGGAGGTATTTTTAAAAGAATTTTTGGAAACTAAAAACAAATTAAAAGACTAAACTCTTATATACACAGATGGATCTTTATCAAAAGAAATAATTGGCTATGCGGTAACAACAGAGAGCTCAATCTTAAAACTAGGGGTACTTTCGGAATACTCGTCAGTGTATGTAGCCGAAGCTACAGCAATCCTTGAAGCGATCTAGATATCCGTAAAAGTCAGAGGGAAAACATGTATTTGCACTGATTCCCTATCGCTAGTTGAAGGCATAAAAAACATTGTAAACTCTACATATACGATCAAATTCGAAGTTTGTTAATAAAAAAAATTCGTCTTTGACTTTCAAAGTGAACGGTCGTGTTTTTTTTCTGCGCTTCGAATTTTGTACTTTGTTTTCGTTTATTCCCATTGGTGGGGTTTATCAAAACAATTTTAATTTTCTTCCGGGTATTCAAACATAAATTTAAACTCCGTTCGCTTCGCGAGTGCACTTTGTATTAATACTAATAAATTGTTTTAGTTTTCGTAATTCTTATCTGTGTTTTCTTTTCTAATATCCCCGCCGTTTCTCTTTTGTGCATGCACTTTAACTTATTTACGCTCCCGCTCTCTTGCTCTCTTTGCTTTTAAAGTTCTAAGCGTGCAGTTTCTGCGCTCTTGCGGTACTTATAACTGCTCGCTTATAAATTTCAATTAGCTTTCTTGGTACAGGGGTTCCAATAAATAAAATGAATAATAAAAATTTAGTCTGCTTCTGCAAAAAATGCAGACTCGTAATCAGGGCTGACCAGTCTAATATGACTTGCTGGCTGTGTGAAAATATGGTGCACACAAGTGATGACCTTTCAAAGGGGCCCAATTTGCAGTTTTGTTGTGACGCTTGTGTCGAGGTTGCGAACGACATGAAAATCTAAAAAAGATTCGGTATCCGAACAATCCGTTACAGAATGCATGCAACCAGGGATTTCTAAGAATTCCGATTTGTCTGAAGGGGTTTCACAATTAGTGGATCCACCTATCTCTCAGAAAGTAGCATCACCACCACAAGGGACTACTGAGTCCGGACAACCGGCTCAAGTTGGTTTTGCAGAAACAATGTCTGCTCCACCAAAATCACTTTCAGTGGTTCAACTTAAGAAACAAATTTTCGTTTCTCGGCTTTCCCCTGATCAAACATCTTCTGATGTATTGTCTTATATACAAGACAAAACTAAAGCCGATTGTAATAGTGTAAAGGTGGAAAAGTTTATGTTTTCTTATGCTAGAGACATTTCATCTTTCAAGATAACTGTCCCTAACGAGCTTTTTGAAGCCATATGCTCGGGCGACTTTTGGCCGGATAATATGGTTGTAAAAGAGTTCGAGGCTAAGATAAAGAAGAAGATAAAAAACTAACTTCTAACCTCCTTCTTTCCTATCAGAATGCAAGAGGTTTGCGTAGCAAACTCACTAAATTGTATTCTGATAGCCTTTCCTTTGCATCTCATATTATTGTGTTCACAGAAACCTGGTTAAAGCCGGAGATCTTTAGCTCCGAAGTTTTTCCAGGTAAGTACACAATATATAGGTATGACCGTCCCTCTAGACGGGGAGGTGGATTCTTAATTGGAGTTGATTCAAACTTCCCGTCTGAGGAGTTATTTTTTGATGAATTCAATACCATTGAATTTATATGTGTAAAGTTATCGCTTCCTGGTAACTTTATATACATAACTTGCTCATATATTCCGCCGTTGTCTGAACTTCCTGATTATTTAAATCACCTATCCGTTATTAAGTCCGTTGCAAATAAGCTTTCCGATAGGGATCAGTTGATAGTTCTAGGTGATTTTAATATACCTGGAGTTACTTGGTCCACTGAGGATGGATCGAATGTCTTACTACCTATAGCACAGCATGATTTTATTGATGGCCTGCTTGACATATCTCTATCTCAAGTAAACCATGTTCAAAATTCATTAGGTCGCCTACTTGATTTGTGTTTTGTATCAAATCCTGAAGGTGTGTTTCTGTCCAGAGTAGCACCACTCACGCAACCTGAAGATCCATATCATCCAACAATCGAACTTTCATTTGATACGGCTAGCGTTATAGAAGAAAAATCAGAAAAATCCAAACGAATACATTGTTTTCGCAAGGCAGACTTTCTGAGGCTTAATAATTTTATTTCTGGCTTTAATTGGTCTGATCTTTACTTATGCAATAATATGTCCGATGCAGTTAATGTTTTTACACTGCAATAAACTCATTTTTTAATTCCTGTGTTCCGTGGTACAATCCGTCAACTTCCAATAAATGTCCTTGGTTTAGCAAAGAGTTGACACACTTAAGAAATGTAAAGTCCAGACTTTTTAGGAAATATAAAAATACCGGTTCTCAATCTATTTTTACTAGATATTTAAGTGCTCGGTTCTTTTCCTTCCTCGCTGTCGTTCGAAAACATGACGGCAACCACAGATCAGGCAATAGCCGATTTATTTGCCCATTTTTTTCAAACGACTTACTCTACTTTAGATTATTCATCACAGCCTTATTTTTACACCATGTCCAAGTCAAACCTCATATTCTGTCCCACCTTAACAGAAAGCTCTCTACTTTTGGATCTTCTTCGTATTAAGCCTGTTTATTCGCCAGGGCCCGATGGTATTCCTGGGTGCGTGCTTAGGTATTGCCCTAAGGCTCTGTGCAAACCTCTTCACAAGTTGTTTACCTTATCTCTAGAAACCTCCCAATTCCCAAATATTTGGAAGGAATCATTTGATATTCCTCTTTTCAAGAAAGGTAACAAGTTAGAAGCCAGTAACTACAGAGGTATTTCTAAGTTGTCAGCTATTCCTAAGCTTTTTGAAAAAATTTGCAGCACCTTTGCAGATCAATCATTTCTCCGTGTCAACACGGATTTATTAAACGTAGATCCACAATCACAAACCTTCTAGAGCTCACTACATTTGTGATAAAAGGCTTCAATAGTAGTTTTCAAACTGACGTCATTTACACTGACTTTAGTAAAGCATTTGACTCTGTAAATCACTTACTTCTTCTTCAAAAACTTGACCTGTTAGGTTTTCCAGTTGATCTGCTTAAATGGATTTCAAGTTGTCTGAATGGCAGGTCACAAAGGGTCCTTTTTAAAAATTCAATTTCTGAAATTCTCCGTGTTACCTCCGGTGTCCCACAAGGGAGCCATTTGGGTCCGTTACTTTTTACATTATTTATTAACGATCCTCCCTCAATTATAAGTCATTCTCGCGAACTTATGTACGCAGATGATGTTAAGTTGTGCCTGCAGTATAAGGATATTTCCTGTACAAAAAAACTTCCTTCTTTTTGCTTTACGGCGCCTAAACTGGGATGCAAATCTTATCTTACCTTCCTATTCTAGTAGACTTCTTTTTATTAATTTACCATCCCTAGCCAACCGTAGAACGATGCTTGGTACTATCTTTATTTATAACATTATACATGGTGTTTTGACTGCCCCTGTAATATCAAATCTTGACTCTCTGCCGCTCCTAAAACGATTGATACTTGCTTCATTGGCACAAGATTGATCTAACTATTACTCTTTTCCCCGGACCTTTACCTTTATTTTCCTATCTCGCGTCTATCTTATCGCGAATCGTGCCGTACGATACACGGCTGCGCCCCTCGGTCGGTTGGGCGGGTAAGTGGGCTTTGGGGACTCCGCGCGAAAAAAAAAAAACAACTTTCCAAAAATAATAATACTGTGGGTGCCAAGTCATGTAGGTATAACTGGAACCGAAATTGAACAAACCAAACTTATACGGTTACGGGCATACTAAGCTGACCCATGCAAATAGATTCATTCAACTTCCAGCTAACCAATGCCAATTCTGCAACGAACTGGATACATCAATCAAACATATTTTAAACGAAATTTTTTTTTAAACTTTCAAAGAATTAGACCCTCAACCCCGAATTCCGATCTCATCCCTCTCTTAACCAATCCAAAACCGAAAAACCTACTCATCCTTCTTACTTTCCTAAAAAAGGCTAACTTACTTAATCGCCTGTAAGACATACCTATTATCAAAATATACATATTATATATATTATTACTTTCTAAAATCAAATGTTAACCTTAAGACTGATATATTACTCGCTATGTTAATTGTAATTTAATTAAACGTTATACGCTAAACGTTCTAGGTAATAAGACGAAAAATGTATGAAACGTTAATCAGCCGAAAGCCACAGCAGCTATAGCTGTCTTTTCTTATGGTAGCTTAATTTTGGAAAATAAGCCTACCATGTACAAATAAATAAATAAATAATTATTAATAAATTAATAATTCTCACCTATTATAGGTAACATGCCCAAAGGTCTTGCCTGCTTTCGTATTAGTAATTCTAAGGGTCTGAACATAGTCACCCTATTACTAGTACAATTCATAGCTAATTGGACGTCCATCAATGACTCCTGCAAAGAGCGTTCGCTTGTCTCAACTGCTGTCAACATTCCTTTCAACGTGCTCCACTTGGCCGTTTGCCCTGCTTGCCCCTGTTACAATTAAATGTAACTGAATTTTATTTGATGAACAGAAGTCACGAAATCGACCACTAGCAAAGCTCCTACCTCGATCAGCAATGATAAGGCTAGAAACTCCAAAGAGTGATATACCTGCTGTTAAGTGTAAGACTAAAATACTTTAATAAAACACTTCTTTTGAGATCGGCGACTATATGTATTTATTATAAATTTATTTTGTTTGTGTGGCGGTGCGTTTGCGGTACGTTTATTTAATTGTATTTCTGCTCACATCAACTATTATAGAGACAATGACGGAATAATAATTATAAGTGTTAGTCAACGTGTTTATAAGATGAGCTGAAATTGGAATACAGGGTAATTCGAGTGTAACGCAGTCAAATTAAGATTGTTAAATTCAAAATTTTATTTTCACCAAAATGCTTAAGTCGTTTTACCTAAAACGTCAAGAACCGCTAGCTTAGATATAGGGCGTTTAAGGGAACCAGTTGATGTCTGAACTTCAGCAATTCGGATTTGACCATCTTTAGCCTTTAACGTTTGGGTAACAAGGCCCTTCTTCCAGCCTCCTCTGGGTTGATTTTCGTCACAGATCAAGACTAGATCCCCGATTCGAATTGGCTTTTTAGGTGCAAACCATTTGGTGCGCCTTGTTAATGTAGGAAGGTACTCTCTTATCCAACGTCTGCAAAATACATCCTTTAGCTGCTGAGCAATACGGTACTGATTTTGATGGCAGTAATTATCAATTTCCCCAGGAGTTTGTGTAGAGTTTACGGTTCCTAGTAGAAAGGGATTTGGAATGAGTGGTTCAGGATCGTCTATAGTAACAGGTAAATGTCTAAGAGGTCTACTGTTAATAATATTTTTGGACTCTAACGTAGTGTTTTTCCTCTTGGTGGATTGAACCAATCTTTCCTAACATCCTCCGGAACTAGGATTAGCTGGACAGTTAAACTCCCAGTTGATGTTCTTGGACGCCAGCGTTGCCATTATATATTCCCAATCGAAGATGTCGTTGGTTTTCCTTTGAATATTGTCGACACCAACAAAGTTTGTGCCCATATCAGAACGAATAGTGCTGGGAACGCCTCGTCTATTTACGAAATTTCTGATGACTACAATGCATGAATCAGATGATAAGTCCTCGGCAAGTTCTAGGCTTATAGCTCTGACTGTTAAACATGTAAACAAGGCAACCCAACGCTTTTCGTGACGACACCCTATTGTTACAAATGAGGGGCCAAAGTAGTCAATCCCTGTGTAAGTAAACGGGCGATTGTACGGCGTAACCCTATCTTTAAGCAATTGCCCCATAAGCGTGGGCACTGGCTTTACGTTTTTGTTTTTGCAGTATTGATAGGACGATTTGGCTCTTTTGACTGCTGTACGTATACCTATCACCCAGAACTTGCGACGTATTTTGTTTACTATTAGTTCGCCATTTTGATGGTGATATATTTTATGACAGTACAATATAATTAAGTCGGTGAATGGATGTCCCTTTGGAAGTATTATTGGCTGACGAGTACTTACGGCCAGTATAGATGCATTGTTTAGCCTGCCTTGCACGACCAACAAACCATCTTCATTTAGACCGGGTGATAATGAATATTTACATTTAGAAATAAAAGCATATTGCCGAAGAGCGCACTTACTAGCTTACATAATGTTTTCTCAGCATTGACCAATTCTTTGAAGGAAATTTCACCTTTAACTTTCTTTGCGCTTTTTAGGATGTTTCCAATGAATCTGAGCATCCAACCCATCGTTCGCTTTAAGCGCATGAAGTTTGAAAAACGACCAATGTCTATTAGTGGTTCTATTAAAATTGTCAGGACAATCTTGCGCTTTTCGTTTGAGTCATCTGATAATGGGATCGTTTTATCGATTATTGGCCAGACGGATTTCTGGTATCCGGTATGCCACAAACTGTTTGTACTGCCTGTGGTCAGAACAAATCCAGGCGAGCACTGTCCTTGAATCCGACCAGAACACAGATCTTTCAATGGCAATATCATGACTTTCCAATATCAGGTTTCTCAATCGCGTTCCTAGTACTCCGGCTTAGAGCTCTAGCCTGGGCACCGACAACAACTTCAGCGGAGCACATTTAGTTTTTCCTGCAACGGAGGAAGTTTCAATAATGTCGCCAGATATAATTCGCCAATAAGCCATTGCAGCAAATGCCTGCTCACTTGCTCCTTTTTGATATCTAAAGCTAAGAACTTTGGAGAATAGCAACGACTAATTTGAAACTACTTCACTCTTTCCAACTGTCCGATCCATTCTTTAAAGCGCTTATATATATTATCGTTGATTAAGTCATTCCAGGTAATTCCTGTACGCCAGATCATAAGATCAGCCAGCATACCAAACGGGTCGTACACTGACATAATGATACTGAGAAGTTGTCTCTTGTTTGGAACTTTTATTCCTTCCTTTATTTCCTTATCAACTCTGTTCATTTTAATATCAAATAAGAATGCATCCTTTCCTCTATCCCAAAACATACCTAGAATCTTATCAACGGAACTGGAATCGAGCTTTACTGATGAAGGAATTGCAATGTCTGGCAAGCTGTTTCCACCGTTTAGCAAGTTTTGGATATTCGATGAGTTTGATATGAAACCTCACAAATCGAAGTTGGCTAATTTGTGGAAGTTCTCGACTTCATTGCTTATCTCGTATGCATCCTTTTCATTGTCAAAGCTTGCTACAAAATCATCTACATAATGATTTTCTGTAATGGCTTTAATAACAGCTTCCTTCCTGTTCGTAGTATTTAAGGAATTTTGATTTTTTACATAGTGCACACAGCGGGTGAACATGTAGCTCCAAATATTAGTACTTGCATCTTATAGACCTCAATATTGCCATCGGAACCCCTGCATAGGAATCTGAATGAGTATTGATCTGATTCTTTGACTTTTACTTGCAAGAACATTTCTCAGATGTCGGCGCATACAGCTATTATGCCTTGTCGAAACTGGAATAGGATTTTAAGAAGTGAAGGATTTTCGTCCGGTCCCTTTAACAATTGGCTGTTTAAAGAAATGCCATCCACTTTGGCTGCCGCATCGAAAACAAGCCTCATCTTGTTTGGTTTATCAATGTTATGCACACCAAAGTGAGGGAGATTCCATGTTCGTGGGCCGACCTTTTCTACTTCTTCTTTTGTCAATTTTCGGGCATATTCTTTATATACAAAATCCATTACAGCTTTTCTATATTTCTCCTGCTTGTCAGAATAGAAAATCTTGCGCTCAGTCGTGTGAAGTCGTTTTAGAGCCATATCAAAGCTATTAGGAAGGATTATATTATCATGACTCCACAAAAGAGCTGTCTCATAACTCTGGTTTACACGTAGTGTACTTTCTTTTAATATTTTTCGAGCCCTGACAACTTCATTTGATTCCAATACATTATTTGGTAACTTAACCAGAAGGCTCTCCGTATTGAAATATTCCGCCATTAAATCATGTAAATCGATCGTATACGTATGAAAGACGGTGTTTATATCATTGTAAGGATTTTCTTGTTGAGGCTGTGTGGATCCATATGCTAGCCACCCTAATGTTGTCTGAACGGCTACTAAATTGTTTTCCAAAAAATCACTTCGAAGTGATAAATGGCAATTTTCGACTCCAATCAGAATATTTGGAATAGAAGCATCGATGTGCTGTTTCTTACTGTGAGGGTATTTGCTGGACTACTTTCTTGTGGATCTTGAACTGTTTCTGTCAAACTATTAACAGCGACAAGCTTCTTATTCTGATGTAGCATGTAATAATGAAACGACTTACAGTTTTCGTTTTTTAAAAACCCGTTTCTTCTTACACACGTTTAGATTGTGCCCCAGTCGAAGACATCCAAAGCACACTTTTAGTTTCTTGACCATCAACCACCTATTATTTACGTCACTCTTTTCATTCATTTCATTTCATTTTCCTTGTATCCTTAGACGACTCCTTGGTTATTTGCATTACCATCTTTTGATTCGATCCTTTCTCATGTCTGGAGTTTGTTTGACTTGATGCAGTTGTAAGAGAAGCTTGTGATATACCCATTGCAATTTTATCTATCCATGAATTAAAATGTCCTAGATCAGCATAAGATTGGATACCTGATGCATATGTTGTCCACTCTATACGTATTCGCTTGGGTAGCTTGCTTATAAGGTCACTTAATAGGACAGGCTTTTGCAGATGCTGCAAAGCGTTAGCAGATTTCAGAAATATCATCAGGTTTGTCATCTTTGCTGCAAATGGTATAATTTTGTCTAGATTATTTTCTGAGATCTACTGTATTTCAGAGACCTTTTCTAACTGACTCCTAACTAGCAGTCCTGATTGTCCATACTTAAACTGTAGGCGCTTCATAATATGATCAACGTTTACTGGACTTATTAGCATTGCTGCCACCTCTTCCCTAGCAACACCTTTTAAACTCTTCTGCAGTCGGAGTAGATTTTCCAAATCTGAGTACTTGTACGCGAGAGTTGTCTCAATAAACATACTACTAAATATTGGCCAGTCTTCTGGTAGTCCATGGAAATTAGGCAGGTATATTATTTTCCCCTACGAAAAACTCTGACTATTACCCATCTCGAATGCGCCACAGCCCCGAGACCCTGCATATCCAAAAACAGACTCACCCTTTATATCGTCATTTTGAAAATTGAATTGTGCGGTGTCAGATTTAGCGGTGGGATGAAGTCCTCCTTGTGCAAACTTCAGGCCATATGAGGAAGCCAGGCCATAGATGCCGCCCTGTGCGGCACCAGAATTCGATGAATAGCTGCCCATAGTAGCAGCAATTCCAGGATGCAATCCCCCAGTTGAGGAAGCCAGGCCATAGATGCCGCCCTGTGCGGCACCAGAATTCGATGAATAGCTGCCCATAGTAGCAGCAATTCCAGGATGCAATCCTCCAGATGAATACACCAGGCCATGAATGCCGCCATGTGCGAAATATGAATACGATACACTGCTGATCGAAGAAGCAATTCCAGGATGCAATCCTCCAGATGAGGAAGCTAGGCCATAGATGCCGCTCTGTGCGGCACCAGAATTCGATGAAGCTGCTCTATGATGTAGTCCTATATTTAAGGACACCAGGCCATGAATGCCGCCCTGTGCGCCATTGGCTGGTGGTTCACTGCCCCGGTGTCCACTGGCCATAGGACGGTGTTTGGTTTACCGTGCTGTCTTCACATCTCCTGCATGTAGTTTGTGGTGGTGCTGCCGTTTTGTTTCGTGAAAACTTGTATTCGTGAACGAACTCTTCTCGCTCTTTGTCCAGTTCTTCGTACTCGTCAGCCAGGATCATTAATGTGTCCAGATCATCCACTTTGTACGTTCTTAGTGAAATTCTCAGGTTTGGTGTGCAGTTGTCCTTGATTAATTCTAGGGTCTCATTTGGCGAGTACCCGAGTGGCCTCATCAAAGTCTGCATGTCCACCATGTAATCTTTGAGCGGTTCCCTGAAACCCTGTTTCCGCTGTTTCACCTTGTCTGCCAACTTCGAGAAGAACCCTCTCGGCAGAAAGTATGTCTGGAAACTTTCGCTGAACTCTCCCCATGTTCTCCAATGTTTATTGTTTGAAATAAACCATTTCAGTCCTTTGCATTGCAATAGCTCTGGTATTGCACGTGGGATCATGTTCAGGTTTAGACCGTACGTGTTTGCCGACCACTCTACCTGTTCTAGGAATTCCAGTGGCTTCTCTGTGCCATCGAATTTGAACGACCATTCTCTCACATGCTTTGCAATTTTGGCTTAATCTGGTGTGCTAGGTCTTTGCTGCCCTGATTTTCTCTCTTGGCTTGTGTTTCGGCTCCTGCCAGCTTCCTTCATGCTGTCCACTCCAAGACTTGCTATGAGCTCCTCGGCGTCAGGGTTCAGCAATTTGACTGTTGGGCCTGGCTTATTGTCGTATTTCTCTTCCAGCTCAGCCCAGATCTCTGCTACTCCTGGGTCGTTCTGTTTTCTTGTTAGGTACTCTGAGAGGGCTTTCCTCATTTCATCCATTCTTCCCTCCAAAGTGATGCCTAACTTGGCTCCTATTTTTGCGAAAGCCTCTTTCTTGAGGAGATATAAGCATCCCTTCCTCATTTCTGTTTAGATGCTGATTCTCACCGACCGGACAATCACGTTTTGGGCGCCAGATGTAACGAACTGATTTTTACGTTCTGCTCGCTACGAGTATCGTGCGGCTAGCTGTGTGTTGTTCGCCCCACCAAATTTATATAAACGTGACCGCCCAATTGTCTAGTGAGAACGCACAGAATGTTAGGATGTTTATACTAGGATCTTTATTCGCCGACTTGTCTTTCGGCCTGGGACTACTGGTGACAGATGGATGTCTCAACGCCTTCCTGATGAATTTGTGGCTGCTCCACCGTCGCTCTCCGCTGTCTCGCCTCGGGCTGGTCCGGAACGGCTCCGTTGTCTTTGGCCTCGGGGCTATGAGGGTCTAGGGATTCGTCACCGTTCCCAGACTAGGGTGAACAGGCACTGGGCTCTCAAAGCGTACGCATTTCGCAGCCATAGCCTCCTGTCCCTGGCTCTGTCCCGGTCGGTCACACCAGACGCCTACACAGTTTCTTCCTGACGGTTCAGGCATACGCCGGAAGGCCGCCAAAGCAGTCCCTGTGGCAGGACGCTAGGTTCAAGACGAACGCTTCCGCCCTCGCCTCTTGGCCGTGGACTGGATACGTCGCAGTGTAGCTTGGTTGTTGCTGGGCAGGCGATGCCTGCTTGTTATTTCTTGCGTCCTCGATGTCCTTGATATGCTCACGGCGCGAATCCTAGTTCCGTGGTCCTCGTGCTCTTGTGAGACTAGGTGCAGCGGGTCTTTGGCTCTCGGGATTCGGTCAGCTGCCTGTCTAGGACTCTGGCGGTGAACTACTGTGCTCTCGACGAGACAACCGTGCTTCGGACGCGCGTCCTTCTTGGCTAGTCGCACCAGGGCCTGCACCATTTTCGCCTGCCGGTTCAGGCCGGAATTCGACAAGGCAATTGTTTTCGCACGGCGGCTGGTTCTGGACAACTTCCCTTCCGACCCCACGGTTCTTTGTCGAAGGACTCTTTTTATTCAATTCTGTCGGACTCGCCGAGCAATACGCCAAGCTCAAATCGCGACAAGAATTAGAACAAAGCGCCTGGGCTTAGCCGCGTGATGCCTTGAGGACCTCAGCTACCTGTTTCTAGGCTCGGAGACTTCAACTCTAAGTCCCGAACGTCTTGATGTAGCGATCTTGCTCCTGTTGACTCGGCGCGGCTCTGCTTCCTCCTGATGTTGACTTGACTTGGGTTGTTCACTGATTTTCTGCTTGTCTACTGATCTTGCTGGATTGACTCCTTGTGATCGACTGATCCCGCTTCCTGCGCTCGGCCCGCTTATATAGGCCGGCGTATCCCGTTAATTATCGGCTTCTCCTTTTTCGGTTTTGCGCACGGCACCATACTCAGTTCAAAGTCCAAAGGTAGAAGGCGGCTACCGTTAGTCCTTCTCTCTAAACTCTCTCCAGCCGTATTCTCCAAACTCTCAACAGCTGTATTCTCCAAACTCTCATTTATTTGTTAGGAGTTACTTAACTCCTCACAAGATGTATAATTAAGCAATGTAACTTTCATGTATGTTGACAGTTGCAGTTTCTTCACACGGCTCCATAGATTTGACGATTTTAGGCAAGCGTTTATTTCGTCGGCAGCTTGGAATTACTGGCAGTAAAATCATTCCTCCTCCAAAACATCTCGTAAATCTTTTAATGTTCGGTTTAATGCTTCTAATGCACGTTTATGAGCCAGTGTGCATTTGTCCCAGATGATGATTTTCGATACCGCCAAAACTTTGGCCATTGCTGAGTGTTTTGCAATTTTACATGTTGGTTTTTTTTTTTTTTCGCATGAAGTCCCACGGCCCACTTACCCGCCCAACCGACCGAGGGGCGCAGCCGTGTATCGTACGGCACGATTCGCGATAAGATAGACGCGAGATAGGAAAATAAAGGTAAAGGTCCGGGGAAAAAAGTAATAGTTAGATCAATCTTGTGCCAATGAAGCAATTATTAATCGTTTTAGGAGCGACAGAGAGTCAAGATTTGATATTACAGGGGCAGTCAAATCACCATGTATAATGTTATAAATAAAGATAGTACCAAGCATCGTTCTACGGTTGGCTAGGGATGGTAAATTAATAAAAAGAAGTCTACTAGAATAGGAAGGAAAGATAAGATTTGCATCCCAGTTTAGGCGCCGTAAAGCAAAAAGAAGGAAGTTTTTTTGTACAGGAAATATCCTTATACTGCAGGCACAACTTAACATCATCTGCGTACATAAGTTCGCGAGAATGACTTATAATTGAGGGAGGATCGTTAATAAATAATGTAAGAAGTAACGGACCCAGGTGGACCCTTGTGGGACACCGAAGGTAACACGGAGAATTTCAGAAATTGAATTTTTAAAAAGGACCCTTTGTGACCTGCCATTCAGATAACATTCATTTAAGCAGATCAACTGGAAAACCTAACAGGTCAAGTTTTTGAAGAAGAAGTAAGTGATTTACAGAGTCAAATGCTTTACTAAGGTCAGTGTAAATGACGTCTGTTTGAAAACTACTATTAAAGCCTTTTATCTTTAATAGTTTGAAGATTTAACGGTAATTTGAGTGCTGAATGAGCCGTACGGCATCCTTCTAACAATGTGGCTGCTATTTCAGAAGAAGCAACTGCAACCGCTATGTTAGATCTCGTCCGAACAGTTTCTAAATCTAATACCAAGAGGAATGTCTTTCCACCAGGGGCATCTAGGAAATGTAAACCACCATTTCATCATAGATTGCCTTCATTAAAGTATCATAAACTTCCTTTTGTGGGAAATTCAACCGGGGTATATTCGTTTGAACTACTAAATCTAATTCCTGGTGATCATATTCACGTTTCTCGATTAAATGCGTCATTCCTTTCACGATATGGTGCTGGCATTCCTAACCTGATTAATAAATTACCGCACATTTTTTTTTTTTTTTAACATTTGCATTTTATTTATTGGATCTTCTCTGAATTGAGACTAACAATAAGTATATAGAATCTTAAATTAAAAAGCTATCTGACAGTCAAGGTGACTGGCGCGAAAATTTAGGGGCTCTAATAACTATTGCTGAGCTGGAAGGTCAGTGCGTTGCAATCGGGTCCGGATGGAAGCCCTGGCTAGGCCCCTGGCGAGCTGGTTTGGATGAGAAGTTAGCTTGGTGTGGTAGGACACTTTTTGTTTTGATATTTCATCTTTTACGGGTAGAATGCCAAGATCTCTGTGGATGTTGTCGTTCCGAACATACCAAGGTGCCCCAGTGATAGTTCTCAGATTTTAATTGTGCTCGCTGAATAATGTCGATGTTGCTGCTCGCGTTTCCCCACAATTGGGAGTCTTATGTCCAGACTGGCTTAAGCGTTGAATTGTGAAGCAGGAACTTGAAGTCCAGGCAGATGGGGGAGCACGCGTTTATAAGCCAATGAAGACTGTTTGATTTTAGTTTTAGGTGAAGTTTCTTAGCTTCGATATGTCTCTATAGCATAGTCGTCGGATGTTGTCGTGTTGCATCTCACTGCGAAGGATCTGTTGTAAAGGCACGATTCAAGTATCCTGTGAGTGTTTCCCGGCAGGATCGTTCTGATTTTATGCATAAGGCCATCAAGCCAGACTCGGTCAAAAGTCTGTGCAACGTCAAGGAATAACGCACTGCAGTATTCCCGAAGCTCGAATGCAGTCCTTATTTCTGTTGTTAATCTGTTGACTTGCTCTATTGTTCCATGGCTTTCTCGAAAGCCAAATTGATGTGCTGGAATAACGTTGTGCTCTTTCAGATATGGAATGATGCGCGTCAGAAGGCATTTTTCGAGCAGTTTTGACAGACACGAGAGTAAACTTATCGGTCTATACGAAGCTGGTATTGTGTGATCTTTCCCTGGCTTTGGGATCATTATGATTACCGATTTTTTCCATTTTTTTGGGAAATAGCCAAGTCGTGTAATCCCGTTGAAGAGTTTACAAATAACCTCAACTGCACAGTTTGGAAGTTCGATTAACATTTTGGGAGTTATTTGATCACCGCCTGGGGCCTTTTTTTGGGTTTCAATTGCTCGCTGATTACTTTTGCAATTTCATTTGGTTGAAACAGAATTGGCTCCGTCTCAGATTCAATTCGAATTGACGGTGACGGTAGTGCGAATGAATTAGTTGCAGGGTTTGGCTGAAAAACATTTCGAAGGTGTAAAGCAAATGTACAAGCTCTGTCTTTGTCGCTTCTGGCCCAGCTGCCTGAAGAGTCTCTTTTATGGGGATTACTGTTTCGGCCGGCGCACTTAGTTTTTGGTGGGCCCTCCACAAGGGATGCTTAGTGCTGGTGGGTGAAAGTTTCTCAATGTACTGGCGTTGTGCTTTTTCTTCTTCTTTCCTTAGAGCCCTGGTAAGTCTGCGACCAGCTTCTTTAAGACTTTGTTTTGAGGATGGCGATCTGCTGGTTTGCCAAGTACGTCTCAAACGTCTTTTCTCCAGAACAAGCTGTTCGATTTCATTGTTAGTTTTGTGTTGGTGTGTGTGCCGATCCCTCCCTTGCGGTGTTGAGACTTTGGCTGCTGCGACGAGTACAGACTCCAGGGCATCGGCGTAGCAGTCGATGTCCTTGATGTTGAGCTGTGTTCAATGTGGGAACTTACGTACTTTTTGAACTTCAGCCAGTTGGTTCGATGCGACGTCAGCCTGTGAGGGTGCTCGATTAATTCAGGGCTTTGATGAAGAGTTATTAGCACTGGTGAGTGGTCCGATGATAGATCCAAAAGCGATTTTGCAGATATTAGATTGCGAGGGATGTTTTTTGTCACAGCAAAATCAATCAAATCAGGTAGTTTTCTAGGATCTGTAGGCCAGTATGTAGGGCTGCCTGGTGAAACGTAGTCCAGTTTGTTGCATGTTTTAATGAGTGCATTATATAGTTGCCTTCCTTTGGGGGTCACAAGGCGGGATCCCCAGTGCGTGTGCTTGGCGTTGTAATCTCCTGCTGCTATGAATCGCTCTCCAAGCGAATTGTAGAAGTCCATGAATTGGTCTTCGGAGACTGTAAAGCGGGGTGGGCAGTAGACAGCGGCAATGGCAAGGTTGCAGTTGCCCAACTGTAATTTTATCGATGTAGCTTGCAGATGATTTTTAGCAAACCGTTGGTGAAAGTGGTGTTTGACGCGGTCTCTTATTAAGATTCCAGTGCCGCCATGCGCTTTACCATCTGGATGATCTGTGCCATAGAACGTGTATCCTCGTATTTGAAAGTTATATTTGCTGGTGAGATGCGTTTCTGCCAGCAACATAACGTCGATGTGGTTTTCGTTCAGAAATTGAGTTATTTCAGGTTTATGCCGTGAAACACCGTTGGCGTTCCACAGAGTTATTCGAAGGCTAGGCATGGTTTATTTGGACTGCTGAGCTGCAAGCATTTGTAGTAAGATATTTTGGTTTTGCATAAGGGGTTGCATGGTGGTTTTCATGAAGGACATAAATTCCATCATATTTTGTTGCAAAGTAATCATCATAGATTCCATGTTACTTTGTGGCTGTCCCATGGCCTGCTGGATGTTATCAACTTTCGGCTCTATGTGAGCTGTGCCTGATCTTAGAGCACTGGCGTAAGAAATTCCGTTGGTGGTAATTGAAGGGCCAAATGATGATCTGGCTGCTTTTGCGAAGAAAACTTCCGGTGTCGTTTGTGATCTCATGTAAGTGTTTTGTGTGTTCAGGGAGCGTGCCGTTGTTGCTCGTTGCATCCGACTTTTCATCGCCTTATAGACTGGACAGCCTCTGTAGTTAGCTGTGTGGTTTCCTTGGCAGTTTACACACTTTTTAGTGAGAGAGTCTTCCTTGTTGGCAGGGCAGGGTTCGGAGCCGTGGCAGTTTCCACAAGCTACACATACTGACCTGAGGGTGCAGTAAGCCCTGGTATGACCGTATTACTGGCAGTTTGTGCATTGCACTGGTCCGGTCCGTTTGTGCGGCTGTTCCACTGTGATCCTACGGTGCAGAAGGTACTGCAACTTGTAGATCGGGTGCACTGCGTTTTTTTCAAAGTTCTGCTGTCTGGCTCCAGCTCGACCTTGAAGAGTGGTTGCGGCTTCTTGTTTTTGTTCATAATGTTTATAACATTTTTTGCGCAAAAACCGTTTTCTTTTAAGGCCTCTGTAATTTCGCAGGGGGTCACATCGGGTTCTATTCCCTTAAGCACAACTTGCAAACCTTTGCAACTTTACAGCTGGTACGTGTAGTAATTCTTTTTGGCATCGTTTAAGTACTTCGACACTTCGGTTTTGGTTTGGAGTTTAGTTTCGCTTATATTCCCTTTCATAAGCGGAATAACATGAAAGTTATCTTTTCCGCCAAGCTCAACTATTTTGTTGACTAGGGCATTCGAGATCTTCTCCCGAATAAAAATAGGTGGGGGCTTTAGTTTCCTTGGGGCTAATTGTTCAGACTCTGTTTCAGGCTCCGCCAGAATGGAAAATCTGTTTTCATCTAATGGCC
This sequence comes from Drosophila carrolli, assembly GCA_018152295.1. Taxonomy (NCBI): domain Eukaryota; kingdom Metazoa; phylum Arthropoda; class Insecta; order Diptera; family Drosophilidae; genus Drosophila; species Drosophila carrolli. The sequence continues at coordinate 827 of JAECXJ010000294.1, read as the reverse complement.
CGGGATTTTCAGGGCCTTTGTTGAAACGATCTATTTTGGGCTTATTGCCGTACGAGTTTTTTGGGGGTGTTAGCTTGCGCTTGGAGATATTAATGTAGCGATCCATGCCTGTCTGCATGGCCGAACCCGCTTGCAGAATTGTCACTTCTTCTACCGTAGCTTTGTTTTTGCCGTTTGCACCGATTTTTGCACTTGGTTGTGTTGTTGCTTTACCCGCAGCACAAGAAGAGGGTGGAGTCGTTATTGCATTGTTGGCGACAGAGACCGTTGTAGTAGTCGTAGTAGTTTCTGTTGTTGTTGCGCTAGGCGGCAGAAACTCTGTTGGAGTCTTGCATTGCTCACTCCTTGGCGTTCGAGCGGTGAAGAGCAGGGCGGGAGAGCAAGAGTTAGCTCTCTGGTTTTCGGAGGTCAGTAAACTTGCACCTTCAAGCACTTTCGGTTCTAGAGTATTACTCGTCACCGTAAAATAAGCATTCTTACGGGCCAAAGAAAGACGACGTTTGTCTTGCTCTCTCTTAATTTTTTAACGGGCTTCGTCTTGTTGTTACTCATTTGTTTATTCCAGCACATCAATTTGGCTTTCGAGAATGCCATGGAACAATAGAGCAAGTCAACAGATTAACAACAGAAATAAGGACTGCATTCGAGCTTCGGGAATACTGCAGTGCGGTATTCCTTGACGTTGCACAGGCATTCGACCGAGTCTGGCTTGATGGCCTTATCCATAAAATCAGAACGATCCTGCCAGGAAACACTCACAGGATACTGGAATCGTACCTTTACAACAGAACCTTCGTCGTGAGATGCATAACTATAACATCCGACGA